>JARQOD010005563.1:0-47324 GCA_033576555.1 Oophaga sylvatica
GTCAGGATGGCCAGCGCTGCTATGCAGATCCACTGGAGGGTTAATATTGTGCAGCTAAGTGTTAAGCCTTCCACAAGTAAGGCTGATTCCTCCATGGCAGATGGATGTGTAGGGGTGCAGGACAGACGGGACCCGGCAGTCAGGGTAATAAGGGAGACACACACATAAGTCACTTTAGTACCTTTACTGAAGATGTTGCAGGCACTTCCCGGAGCGCTGTAGGGTGAAGGATGCACATCCAGATTACTCCACTTGGTAGGTGTGTGGCCTCCTGTTCCTTGCCTTTATGTGATAAAGTCCTGACCTGCTTGTAGCAAGGTCTAACTTGGTCTCCGTCTTGCACCTGGCTGATCTTGTGATTGGACCTCCTCTTGAAGTACACAGTCTCTATTTGCAGTGCACTGCTAGACTCCGTCCTCCTGATCCAGCTACGTATCAGCTCTGTGGTACTCCTGGGACTTGTAGTCCTCCAGGAACTCCGGTGTTCTCCTAATGGGTCGTGGAGATCCCTATAGGCTCGGACCCCGGTGTCCGGTCAATACTTACTGAGGTAAGCTCTAAAGGCTTTTCTACCCCTGTTGCTGCTCTTTCCACTTGCCTTCGGCCTACCTGGGCCCTCACACGATCACACACACTGGCAGTTGGTGGGCTGCCTCTTCGCCGCTCTCTAAGCGTCAGCACGCTTTCTACTGAGCTACACTCCTAGATTCAGCTCTGACTAGGCTGGAGTGATCTCTCTGTATCACTCTTTACTAGACTTCACTTGCTTGGAACTGATTAGCTCTGCAGCCTCACTTACCTCAGCTCTGCACGTCACCTTCTGCAGACTGACTGGCTGACTGAACTAAACTCACAGAACTAACTGAAACTGAAACTTACAACTTCTTTTATATGTCTTAAACAGCTCCCTCTGGTGGTCTTTGGGAATAAATGAACGTGTGTGCATATGAATAATGACCTCTAGTGGGATATTCTTTCAGTGCACCCTTCTGGAAGATATGGATCCAGTCGCAGCTGGGCTCCACATTCCTCCCAGTAGAACTCAGCACTCCGGGGCTGAAATACAAAAACAGATAACAATAAACATTGTATAAGAACTCTTCCTTTACAGGAGGTAAGGCACTCTTGAACTGTTACATAACGGTAAATAAACAACTATGTACATTAGCACAATGAGGGATTGAGGAATTGAGCAACCATTAAAAGTCCCAGTCTCTTTTGGAAAAGGATGCTCAAAGGGGGTAGGAAAAACAAGCAAAAATAATGTCCATTCACTTGTTTCAATATTATAAGGAAAAATAGGTTAATAAATAACGATATACAAAGGCATGTTATAACAACAATATATACATTCATATACAGGGGTTCTTGATAATTATTTACATGTGTTAGGCCCTACTCTCTGTACCTAACAGGTAATTGCCCCCTTGTTGTGCGTACTGACCTACGTGGTGTAGTGGTAGGTGAGGTGTCAGTTACCCTGTCTGTCCTGCGTGCCGGCAAACTGTAGATCTGCCTCCACCTCTCTAGGGATCTGGCAAGCATACTAGCGACTGGGCGATGCGGTTCTGTTTCACCAGGGGATTCTTCTTCTTGGGGTGCTGCTTCTTGGGGTTCTGCTGGGGCAGGTTCCTCTGGAACTGACTCTACTGCAACAACCGGTGCAACGGAATGTAGAGGTTCTTCTTGTGGTTGATAGAATTGAAGCACGGGAATGATTACAGCTTCTCCAATGTGAGGCCAATCCGCGGGGAAATCTCCTAAGTCTGTATGTATAACTGATTCATCACGCTCTTCCTGATTGATAACAGGTTCTTCTCTCTGAAGCTTCAATGGGTTTGGACACAACTTTAGGTGATCTCGGGATACGGTTGCAGTCGTTCTTCATCCATCCTTGCTAATTATGCACGTTTTCTTGTTGTCAAACCTTGAATTCTGTATGATGTAGGGCTCTCTTTCCCATTGATCGTCGAGTTTGTGTATCCTTCTCTTTCTTTTCAGTACGACTTCACCAGGTGCGAAAGGTTCAGCTGGCGCACTTTTGTTATAGTGATCTTCTTGTTTATCCCTTACTCGATTGAGACTATCTTCAACGCAGGCCTGTACTTTTCTGTACTGTTCCTGTCTGTTTGTGTCCCAGTCTTCAGTAGTCACATCTGCTTCTGGTTCTACAACACCAAGCTCCAGATCCATGGGCAGCTTTCCTGTTCTTGCCCGCATGAGGTAGGCTGGGGTGCAATTGGTGGAACTCACTGGTATGTGATTGTACAAATCTACCAGGTCAGGTAGTAGGTCTGGCCACCGATTTCTCTCTTCAAGTGGTACAGTCTTCAGCAGGTCAATGACGATGTGATTCATCTTCTCACAGAGACCATTGGTTTGAGGGTGGTACGGTTCTGATCTTCTTACACCAGTACAAGTGACAGAACTCTTTGAACAATTCTGCCTCGAAGGCTGGGCCTTGGTCAGTTAGCACCTGCTCAGGATATCCGTGTGGTCTGCAGAAATACGCTTGGAACGTCTTTGCTGCTGTTTCTGCCGTCAGATCTTTGACAGGAGCGACCACCAGGAACCTGGAGTAGTGATCCACCATAGTCAGGACATAGGAGTATCCTGACCGGCTGGGTGACAACTTGACATGGTCCAGGGCCACGATCTCCAAGGGTCAGTCGTCTTGATGGGTTGCAGGGGTGCCTTCTGACTGCTGTAGTCCTTTCTTCTGAGGCCACAGGGTCCACAGTTCTGGCACCATCTCTCAATGGAGCTGCGCATTCCCACCCAGTAGAAACGACACTTCAACAGGGTCTCCAGCTTCTTCCAGCCAAAGTGTCCCGCTTGATCGTGGTAGGCTTCTAACACCATCTGGATATCTGCTCTAGGGACTACTATCTGCCATACCATCTCATGGGTCCTTGGGTTGACGTACCTCCGGCACAGCTTCTCACGGTAGATGAACAACCGGCTTCTCTCGTTCCACAGCTGCTTTGCTTGTAGAGGCGCATCCTTCTCCAAGGAGGAACCTTCTTGAGTTATCAACTCCTTGATTCGGCTGACAACCGGATCGCTGTCCTGAGTTCCTTCCAGCTGTGGTGAGGTAAAGGATTTAACGTCTTACCACGCGGCCTCCTGCTGGCTTGTTGCTCGTGGATCATCCCATTCCTGTGAAAGGCAGGTAGTTCAATCTCTTCCAGATCATCCACTTCTTCTTCTGTGTCCGATTCATGAGGCATCCTGGATAGGGCATCAGCGTTGGCATTCTTGCAGCCTGCTCGGTACTTGATTGTGAATTGGTAGTTTGACAGCCGAGCCACCCATCGTTGTTCCATGGCTCCCAGCTTAGCTGTTTCAAGATGCGTTAAGGGGTTGTTATCGGTGTAGGCAGTGAACTTGCTGGAGGCTGGGTAGTGCTTAAACCTCTCCGTGATGGCCCAGACCAGTGCTAGGAACTCCAACTTGAAGCTGCTGTAGTTCTCTGGGTTCCTCTCGGTCGGGCGGATCTTCCTGCTAGCATAGGCGATGACTTTCTCCAGGCCATTTTGCTTCTGACTGAGGACTGCTCCCAATCCTTCATTGCTGGCATCAGTATACAGCAGGAACGGCTGGCTGTAGTCAGGGTAAGCTAGGATCTCATCACCTGTCAGGATCTCCTTCATTTCCTTGAATGCTTCTGCCTGTTCTTTACCCCAATGGAATGGAGAATTTCTGCTCTTGAGGGACTGTCCCACCAGGAGGTCTTGCAGAGGTGCTGCTTTCTTGGTGTAGTCCTTCACAAACCTCCGGTAGTACCCTGTCAGTCCCAGGAACTGTCGCACCTCCTTGAGATTTTTCGGCTCCGGCAATTTCTGGATGGCGGTGATCTTCTCAGGGTCTGGCGCTACTCCTTCTGAGCTGACAATATGTCCCAGATACTGTACCTTTTGTTTGAGCAGATGGCACTTTGAAGGCTTCAGTTTCATCCCATACTTGGACAGTGACTCGAATACCTCCGCTAGGTGCTTCAAGTGATCTTCATACGTTTTGGAGTACACGATGACGTCGTCCAGGTACAGCAACACAGTTTCAAAGTTGAGATGTCCCAGGCAGCTCTCCATCACTCTCTGGAACGTTCCAGGGGCACTGCTGAGTCCAAACGGCATTCTGTCAAACTCACAGAGTCCCATCGGGGTGGTGAAAGCCGTCTTCTCCCGATCCTCCTCAGCCACAGCTACTTGCCAGTACCCACTAGTGAGGTCAAGGGTGGAAAAGTAATTAGCAGTCTTTAGTGCAGCTAAGGATTCCTCAATGCATGGTAAAGGGTATGCATCTTTATGTGTAATGTGATTTACTTGTCTGCAATCTACACACATTCTCATGCTTCCATCCTTTTTCCTGACTAAGACTAGAGGTGCTGCCCAGGGACTGCAACTATCCCTTATCTCCCCTGCTTCCTTCATGTCACGCAACATCTCCTTGGCTTTCTGGTAGTGTGCTGGTGGTATAGGTCTGTACCGTTCTTTAATGGGAGGATGATTGCCTGTGGGGATGTGATGTTGAACCCCCTTAATCTTCCCAAAGTCGAGTGGGTGTTTGCTGAATACCTGCGCATACTCCTGAACTACTCGGTATACTCCTTGTTTCTGGTGGGCTGGAGTGGTGTCTGTCCCGACATGGAGCTGCTGACACCAATCCTCTACCGGGGTGGTCGGGCCGTTATCCTCCACTGGTTGTGGGGAGGCTAAGGGCTCCGTTGTGTGAATGGAGTTATTATCCACAGCATGTAACTTAGCCACAGCGGCATAACGTGGTAATTTGACTTCATCCTCTCCCCAGTTGAGAAGACTCACTGGCACCCTCCCATTATGTACATCCACTACCCCTCTGGCAGTCAAGAGTGTAGGTCTGTGTTCTGAACAATGGGGCTCTACTACTGCTTGGTAGTTCTGTCCTCTCAGACCTATTGCTGCTCTACACCAAATAAGCATTTCACTCATTGGGGTATCACAATGGGGTTTGGGTCTGTTACCCGTACATTACCAATCTCACCACCGGTCAGTTTCACTTGCTGCTGGCACATCAGGGTCCGAATCTCCTTCCGGATCACTCTCTTTTGCCTTGGTCTGGCAACTTCAGCGAGCTGTTGGAGTAAAAACACAACCTCCTCCAAGCAGTTACTAATAATGTTAGTGCCTAAAACCACATTCAATCCATTTTCCTCATTAACAGTCTTCACTACAAGAAGTCCCTGATCTTTTAGCTCCACTCTACCCACTTTTACGTCTACGTTCTTAGCCCCCAGTAAGTCAAGAGGGAGGCCATTAGAGGCGTATACGGCAAAGTCAGGGTTTGAGGGTTGGAGACCGTCACTGGACCAGTACCTATTGTAAAGAACATCAGGTATGACGGTTACCTGAGATCCAGTGTCCAGCAGGGCAGGGATTGCAATCCCGTCCAATATGATGGACAGGTATGGTCTTCCTCCCACAAACCTGCGGTTCCAGTCTGAGGGGCCTGAGGAGTCTATTCCTGGGTGTTGGCCCTCAGACCCAGGATTTGCTCGTTTAAAGGACACCGAGGTGCTGGGTGACCTTCTCTGTGGCAGCGGTAGCAGATGATCTCTCGGCGAGGATGATGCTGGTCGCGAGTCCTTCCTGGGGGTGGCGTTGTCCTCCTCCGGTGGGGCGACGTCCTCCTTCTCCTCCGGTTCATCCAAGGGACATCCTCTGGGCAGTCAGCTAGCAGGATTTTTCCTTCTTCCTCCGTCGGCAGTTGCAGGGCACTCATTACAGTGGCCAGGTTTTTAGTCAGCTGGCGCACTTCTGAGCGCAGACAGTCCAGCTCAGTAGGGGGCGCCACCTGCGTTTTAGCTTCTGCAACCTGCGGGGAAAAGGTGGATGCTGCTGGCTTTAGGGTGGCTTCACTCGGGTGACACTGGGCTGCCATCTCGGGTGTTTCCAGGGGTCGCAGTCCTTTTATAGCCATATCCTTAAGGGCATCAAAGGTAGCATCAGGATGATCCAAGGACCACCAGTGCACAGTCCTGCTTTCAGCTTGGGACCTCAGTCCCCGTACAAATTGTTCTTTTAACATCTTATTCTCTTTAGTGACACTTATGGGGTTAACTTGTTTGAGTGCTCGCAGGGCCCCTTGTAGTCGGCAGGCGTAGTCCCTAATGCTGTCATCTGGTTTCTGGGAGCATTGGTAAAACCTCATTCGGAGATCTGTTTCAGTGCGGTCCTCAAAGATAGTCTGTAGCTTTAAGAAAATTGCAAGCACAGATTCCTGGTCTGCAGCTGACCAAGTCTCTACTTCCCTCTCTGCAGGACCAGTCAATTGTCCCACTACCACTGCAGATCTCTGCTTTTCTGTCATAGGGTACATGTCCATTATACTGCATATTTTTCGCTTGAACCCTGACAGGGTGTCTGGCTTGTCGCTGTACTGAGGGAGCCACTTCGCTCCAGGCATGTATGGCAGCGTTAGCGGTACTATTGGGGCCACAGGACCAGGTGAGGGGCCAGCATTTCCAGCCTGTGCGGCAGCGCCGAGGGGTAAGTCATTAAGGCCGTCGGCCTGGGCCGCGTTGTCGGCTGGCTGCTGCGACATGTCTGCGCCCCCCTAGTTAAGCGTGGCCTACCTTCTCTGAAGGCTGCAGCTCCGCAGGGCACAGTGATGTGTAGGAGGACCTGCGTCGCCGGCGCTCTGACGTCAGAGCGTTCACTGTAGCTCTTCACAGGACTTGCCGCCGCGTCAGCATTGGGGGCGTGTCCAGGACTCAGCGCGCTTTTGCAGGTACGCCCACTAGTTTTCGCGCCGTGGCACTGTAAATGGCGGGCAATGGCGGGCAAATGGCGGGAAATCTTCACCACATACAAAACACAGTCTTTTAGTGAGGCACACAGTACCCGGTGGCAACGGGCACAAGTTACTCCGTTGCTGCAGGGCACGAGATCCTGTTCGTGACGCCAGGACAGATGAGTCGCACGGCCAGGGTTTTGGGGTACTCGGCACCGAGCCCGTTGACGTCTATGGGGAATGTCACGGGTAGCACAGCTCGGTCCGTGCCCTGGGCGCTCACTGTAATGTGGGATATTTACAGGTGACTTGAATGATGATATGGGGATTCGTGACGCCACTTGTGGTGCCTGGTCAGGATGACCAGCGCTGCTATGCAGATCCACTGGAGGGTTAATATTGTGCAGCTAGGTGTTAAGCCTTCCACAAGTAAGGCTGATTCCTCCAGGGCAGATGGATGTGTAGGGGTGCAGGACAGACGGGACCCGGCAGTCAGGGGTAATAAGGGAGACACACACATAAGTCACTTTAGTACCTTTACTGAAGATGTTGCAGGCACTTCCCGGAGCGCTGTAGGGTGAAGGATGCACATCCAGATTACTCCACTTGGTAGGTGTGTGGCCTCCTGTTCCTTGCCTTTATGTGATAAAGTCCTGACCTGCTTGTAGCAAGGTCTATCTTGGTCTCCGTCTTGCACCTGGCTGATCTTGTGATTGGACCTCCTCTTGAAGTACACAGTCTCTATTTGCAGTGCACTGCTAGACTCCGTCCTCCTGATCCAGCTACGTATCAGCTCTGTGGTACTCCTGGGACTTGTAGTCCTCCAGGAACTCCGGTGTTCTCCTAATGGGTCGTGGAGATTCCTATAGGCTCGGACCCCGGTGTCCGGTCAATACTTGCTGAGGTAAGCTCTAAAGGCTTTTCTACCCCTGTTGCTGCTCTTTCCACTTGCCTTCGGCCTACCTGGGCCCTCACACGATCACACACACTGGCAGTTGGTGGGCTGCCTCTTCGCCACTCTCTAAGCGTCGGCACGCTTTCTACTGAGCTACACTCCTAGATTCAGCTCTGACTAGGCTGGAGTGATCTCTCTGTATCACTCTTTACTAGACTCCACTTGCTTGGAACTGATTAGCTCTGCAACCTCACTAACCTCAGCTCTGCACGTCACCTTCTGCAGACTGACTGGCTGACTGAACTAAACTCACAGAACTAACTGAAACTGAAACTTACAACTTCTTTTATATGTCTTAAACAGCTCCCTCTGGTGGTCTTTGGGAATAAATGAACGTGTGTGCATATGAATAATGACCTCTAGTGGGATATTCTTTCAGTGCACCCTTCTGGAAGATATGGATCCAGTCGCAGCTGGGCTCCACACTTCTATGTAAATAGCCCACTCAATGGTGAATTTCATACTGTAAACACTATAAGGCCGGGGTCACACATGCCAGAAACTCACACGATTCTCGTACGAGTCTCTCGCATGAACACCCCGCACTGCCGCTGACACTCGGACCGCAGTGTGCGGCTGCATAGAAATATATGCACCCGCACGCTCTGGTCCGAGTGCTGGCGGCAGTGCCGGGTGTTCATGCGAGAGACTCGTTCGAGAATCGTGTGAGTTTCTCGCATGTGTGACCCCGGCCTTATAGTGTTTACAGTATGAAATTCACTAATATATTAAAGAAATATGCTAATATAATGGATGGAATAGTTAATGAAACAATAAGTTCTATTCATCATACTCTTTAGGCTGCTCAGGTTAGGAAGGTAGCCCTTCAGGACAGAATAGCTCTTGACTACCTGTCAGCAATTGAAGGTGGAACTTGTGCTGTTGAAGGTGAGAAATGGATACAGTAAAGGAGCTGCAACAAAAAGCTAGAGATATATCCAAGGAGGGATGGAATTCCTTCTCCTGGATGAAGTCTATCAGAGTGTAGTTAAACAATATACTCTTATATTTGCTAAAGCTCATAGTGGTAGGAATAGGATTGATTGTATTCATCTTGATTACCTGGAAATTATTGTGTTTCTCATTGCAGGAAATGAATTATACATTGGAATCACTGGCGGACACAGACAGAAGAAGACCAAGAGATTGTCCGCCCCTGATTTGAACCATAAGGAGGATGACACTACAGCTACAGAGATGACCATCTGATGGCCTAGCTTGACTTCCCACCTCTCCTGAAGACCCTTTCAGCCCTTTGAGACTTGCGTGGAGGACATCATCTCTGAAAATAGGGTCCCACAGCTGCACCCCAACAGTTTGAGTAACACACTTAGAATAAGAGTCAATGCCCTGAGATCAAAGAGGGAAGTAGTACCTCTAGTGATCGCTGAGGGTGAATTTACTCAGTACCTCTATTGATCGCTGAGGATGAATTTACTCTCCAGGGATTACTCTGGAGTGGTTCTTGTGGTGGGATGCAGGTGGACAGCTGTTGTCATATTAGATAAGAATGGATGTGTGTGTATGCTTTGTGTGAATGCTTAGATGAAATGGCAACTATAAAGCAGTCAGGAATGGATGTGGGACATCCCATGATCTATGCAGACTAGCTGCATACTTTGTGTAGTATGGGCTGTCATCAGGGGTCATTTCAGGATAGGCAGGAAGATAGGGCAGGTCTGGCCAGCTGTCATCATCCTATTAGATAGATAAAAATGAATGTGTGTGCATGCTTTAAAGGGAATCTGTCACCAGTTTTTGGGCTACCAGGTAAAAATATAATTCAATTATACCGGACCGGACCGAGCATATTTATATACAGCGCGGGAGGAATAAAAACGGTATTTATGGATCATACGTGGGGAGTCAAGGGGTATCAAAAGTACTTGTGTAATGCATAGGGAGCACTAAATTGAATGATATTTTTACCTGGTAGCCCAAAAAACTGGTGACAGATTCCCTTTAATAAAGATTGTGTGAATGCTTAGATGAAATGGCAACTATAAGGCAGCCAGGAATGGATGTCTGACATCCCATGATCTATGCAGACTAGCTGTGTACTTCATGTAGTATGGGCTGTCCACAAGAGTCATTTCACGATAGGCAGGAAGATAGTTAGCTTAAATAATGTGTGATAATCAAAGAGTGAGGTACCGTGGTAGAAATGATAATTCCATTGTCTTCTCTTTGATATTAATATCTCTCCATTTTGTATAATTAGAAAATGTTGAATAAAAACAATTTGAACACAAAATAGAATATCTGCTTATTAAGAAAATGTTTTTGTGACTTCTTCTTGAACATCATATGCTAAATACTGTAAGAGCTGCCCCCGACTGAGCTAAGGTGAAGGATGAGAATGGACTTTATCTGGTCACTTCATGGACATTCTTGATGTTGCCCCTTAGGACGGGGACAATTGGCATTTTAGCTGTGCTTAATTTTATAAAATCTGCTGCTTATCTGATGGTTAGTGCTGCGCTCACTCATTACATGTAAGTGCAGTACTATGTCACTAAGGGCTCGCTCACACGGTCGTCGATTCTCTAATGCGAGAGAGTCAGGCCAATTATGCTAATGTCACTTGTCGGAGTTTGAGCCGAGTGTAATCTTAGTGTGATCTGATTCTCTTGCATCAGAGAATTGTATCACAGGTGTGGAAAAAATGGAAAACTTATTATTTCCATTGTTTCCATTCTCTGTGTCCACGGTAATGGGACTGCACTCGGATGACATCCGAGTGCATGCTGATATTTTACATGTATGCTGCAATTTTTATTCTCATGTCTAATCTGCATGAGAAAAATAATAGCAGATCTGCACTGCCCCATAGTATAACATTGGGCCTAGTCAGTGCCGGACTGGGACAAAAAAACAGCCCTGGCACGCAAACCCCACCAGCCCACATACTATAACACTCCTCATCCTCGAACAGTGAATGTTTGCTATACTTTGTTCTGCCCCTCAACACTCTCTTTAACCCCTTTCTGCCATCTGACGTACTGTCCCGTCCATGTGACCTGGGCCAATCTGCCCATGGACGGGATAGTACGTCACATGCGATCGGACGCGCTCCAGGGGGAACGCGGCCGGGTGTCAGCTGATTATCACAGCTGACACCGGCACTAAGTGCCAGGAGTGGTCACGGATCGCTCCCGGCACATTAACCCCTGGCACACCGCGATCAAACATGATCGCGGTGTACAGGGGGCACAGGGAAGCATTGCGCAGGGAAGGGGCTCCCTGTGTGCTTCCGTAAGATCCCTCAGAATACATCGCGCTGTTCCGAGGGACCTTCCTCCCTGCAGGAACCTGGATCCAAGATGGCCATGGGGTCCTTCCGGGTCCTGCAGGGAGGCGGCTTCCTCAGTGCCTGCTGAGAGCAGGCAATCTAAAACGTCACTACTTCCCTTCTGAGCCCCGACGTGTGCCCATGCAGTAGTTTTCTCCCACATCCTTTCCGAGCTCTGCTGTGCGCCCAAACAGTGGTTACCCCCCACATATGGAGTATCAGCGTACTCAGGACAAATTGGACAACAACTTTTGGGGTCCAATTTCTCCTGTTACCCTTGTGAAAATAAGATATTGGGGGCGAAAAAATCATTTTCGTAAAAAAAAAAAAGATTTTTTATTTTTACTGCTGTATGTTATAAACTTCTTTGAACCACTTCAGGGTTCAAAGTGCTCACCACACATCTAGATAAGTTCCTTGTGGGGTCTATTTTTCAAAATGGGGTCACTTGTGGGGGGTTTCCACTGTTTAGGCACATCAGGGGCTCTCCAAACGCGACATGACGCCCGCAGGCCATTCCATCAAAGTCTGCAATCCAAAACGTCACTACTTCCCTTCCGAGCCCTGACGTGTGCCCATACAGTAGTTTTCTCCAACATATGGGGTATCAGCGTACTCAGGACAAACTGGACAACAACTTTTGGGGTCCAATTTCTCCTGTTACCCTTGGGAAAATAAAAAGTTGGGGACTAAAAGATTATGTTTGTGGAAAAAATATGATTTTTTTATTTTCATGCTCGGGCGTTATAAACTTTAGTGAAACACTTGGGGGTTCAAAGTTCTCACCACACATCTAGATATGTTCCTTGAGGGGTCTAGTTTCCAAAATGGTGTCATTTGTGGGGATTTCCACTGTTTAGGCACATCAGGGGCTCTCCAAACACGACATGGCGTCCAGCCAATTCTGCGTTGAAAAAGTCAAACGGCGCTCCTTCCCTTCTGAGATCTGCCATGCACCCAAACAGTGGTTTACCCCCACATATGGGGTATCAGCGTACTCAGCACAAATTGCACAATAACTTTTGGGGTCTTGTTACCCTTGGGAAAATAAAAATTGGGGTGAAAAGATCATTTTTGTAGAAAAAATATGATTTTTTTATTTTATGGCTCTACGTTATAAATTTTTGTGAAGCACTTGGGGGTTCAAATTGCTCACCACAGATCTAGATAAGTTCCTTAGGGGGTCTAGTTTCCAAAATGGGGTCACTTGTGGGGGATTTCCACTGTTTAGGTACATCAGGGGCTCTCCAAATGCAGCATGGCGTCCAATCTCAATTCCAGCCAATTTTGGTTGGAAAAAGTCAAATGGCGCTCCTTCCATTCTGAGCTCTGCCGTGCGCCCAAACAGTGGTTCCCCCCCACATATGGGGTATCAGCGTACTCAGGACAAATTGGACAGCAACTTTTGTGGTCCAATTTCTCCTGTTACCCTTGGAAAAATAAAAAATTGGTGACTAAAAGATAATTTTTGTGGGAAAAAAATAGGATTTTTTATTTTCATGCCCGGGCATTAAAACTTGTGTGAAGCACTTTGAGGTTCAAAGTGCTCACCACAGATCTACATAAGTTCCTTAGGGGGTCTAGTTTCCAAAATGGGGTCACTTGTGGGGGGTTTCCACTGTTTAGGCACATCTGGGGCACTGCAAACGGAACATGACCTCCATCAACGTCTGCATTCCAAAATGTTATTACTTCCTTTCCAAGTCCTGCCGTGCGCCCAAACAGTTTCCCCCCACATATGAGGTATCAGTGAACTCAGGACAAATTGGACAACAACTTTTGGGGTCCAATTTCCTTGGGAAAAATCAAAAATTTGGGACTAAAAATCATTTTTGTGGAAAATTGTTTTTTTTTTTTTTACACCCAGGCATTATAAACTTTTGTGAAACACTTGGGGGTTCAAATTGCTCACCACAGATCTAGATAAGTTCCATAGGGGGTCTAGATTCCAAAATAGTGTCACTTGTGGGGGAGTTTCCACTGTTTAGGCGCATCAGGGGCTCTCCAGACGCGACATGGCGTTCAATCTCAATTCCAGCCAATTTTGGATTGAAAAAGTCAAACGGCGCTCCTTCCCTTACGAGCTCTGCCGTGTGCCCAAACAGTGGTTTTCCCGCACATATGGGGTATTGGCGTACTCAGGAGAAATTGCACAACAACTTTATCTGTCTATTTTCTCCTTTTACCCTTGTGAAAATAAAAAAAAGTTTGTGAAAGATCATTTTTGTGACTAAAAAGTTAAATGTTCATTTTTTCCTTCCACGTTGCTTCAGCTCCTGTGAAGCACCTGAAGGGTTAATAAACTTCTTGAATGTGGTTTTGAGTTCCTTGAGGGATGCAGTTTTTAGAATGGTGTCACTTTTGAGTATTTTCGGCCATATAGACCCCTCAAAGTGACTTCAAATGTGAGGTGGTCCCTAAAAAAAATGGTTTTGTAAATTTTGTTGTAAAAATGAGAAATCGCTGGTCAACTTTTAACCCTTATAATTTCCTAAGAAAAAAAAATTTGGGTTCCAAAATTGTGCTGATGTAAAGTAGACATGAGGGAAATGCTATTTATTAACTATTTTGTTTGACATATTTCTCTGTTTTAAGGGAATAAAGATTCAAAGTTTGAAAATTGCAAAATTTTCAAAATTTTCGCCATATTTGCGTTTTTTTTTCAAAAATAAACGCAAGTTATATCGAAGAAATTTTACCACTATCATGAAGTACAATATCAAAAAACGTATAAGGGGTGCTCACTGTAGATGAAAAATATTGGTACTCAGGAGAAAATGCACTATATATCAAAATAAAGAACTCCGGCACTCATAGGAATTGCTGATTCATATCTCAATAAATTTTATTTAGAGGCTTATACAAAAAGAAAAATATTAAGGACACTTGCGATAGTCACAGTTATCTCTGCTGTAGATCTGGCAGAGATCAGATGTTGATTCACACACACCACAGTTTTTTGTGCACATTGTGTAGTGACAGAGATAGCAGAACCGAAGTGGGAATGAAATGATGGATGTGCTGGAGAAAGAAAGTTCAAGTATGGGAGTGAGAGGAAAGATGAGGCTGGGAAATGAAAACAGTTTTTGGAGAAATAATAGAATAGATCGATATGTGGTTGTGAGGGTGATAACAGTGCAAGCATTGAAATTACGCACCTCTCGACCACACGACGTCGCTGAGCATCTACTGACTGAGAAGGAAATTAACCATGATGTGTCCTTTATCAGCTGCACTAAGTTTCCTTATTTGACCACTGCGTCTACCGTCCTCAGTGTTGTCCATGTTTTGTTGCTTCTTCAAAAACAGCTTGAACATCTCATCTTGAAGACCAAGTCTGATGTGAAATCTTTGCCTGGGCGAGACCTTGCTGATGCAGTATGACTACCTTGTATCTCGTTGCCATCATATCTGACATGTGACATGAAACTTTCTTCGATAACCTCACCTTTGTAGCAGAGTTGGGCTGTTCCTGACCCAGTGTTAGGCCTCATACACTGCTGTTTCCGTTAATGACTACACGCTACATATGAAAATGATGAGCATTATCACCTGTGTGGTCTGATTAGTTACTTACAGTTATATGAAAAAGTTTGGGCACCCCTATTAATCTTAAGCTTAATGTTTGATAAAAATTGGTGTTTTTGCAACAGCTATTTCAGTTTGATATATCTAATAACTATTGGACACAGTAATGTTTCTGCCTTGAAATGAGGTTTATTGTACTAGCAGAAAATGTGCAATCTGCATCCAAACAAAATTTGACAGGTGCATAAGTATGGGCACCTCACCAGAAAAGTGACATTAATATTTAGTAGATCCTCATTTTGCAAAAATAACAGCCTCTAGTCGCTTCCTGTAGCTTTTAATGAGTTCCTGGATCCTGGATGAAGGTATTTTTGACCACTCCTCTTTACAAAACAATTCCAGTTCAGTTAAGTTTGATGGTCGCCGAGCATGGACAGCCCTCTTCAAATGATCCCACAGATGTTCAATGATATTCAGGTCTGGGGACTGGGATGGCCATTCCAGAACATTGTAATTGTTCCTCTGCATGAATGCCTGAGTAGATTTGGAGCGGTGTTTTGGATCATTGTCTTGCTGAAAGATCCATCCCCTGCGTAACTTCAACTTTGTCACTGATTCTTGAACATTATTGTCAAGAATCTGCTGATACTGAGTGGAATCCATGCGTCCCTCAACTTTAACAAGATTCCCGGTGCCGGCATTGGCCACACAGCGCCAAAGCATGATGGAACCTCCACCAAATTTTACTGTGGGTAGCAAGTGTTTTTCTTGGAATGCTGTGTTTTTTTTACGCCATGCATAACGCCTTTTTGTATGACCAAACAACTCAATCTTGGTTTCATCAGTCCACAGGACCTTCTTTGTTGGAATAATGCATATTGATTTGTATGTATTGCAACAACTACTACTGTACTGTTTGATATGTTGTGCATATTGTGAGGTTGTTAACAAAGTTTTGTAAAAAAAAACAAAAACCTCACTCACAGACAGGATGCCTTCTCCTTCTGTCATGGAAATATATATGTCTTCCATATATATTCAAAGTATATTCACATATATGTATTCACAGTTCACAGTTAGATAGATCTCACTTGCTAAAAAACCTTGTGCTCACATATTTCTAGGCCAGATATAATCAGTCGTTTTAAAGAAATCTGGCCTTCATAAGACCTTCGTAAAGGAACAAATGCATGAAGTACAAAATGTCCTATTAGATATCTGTTGTTTACATTATAGTTATGCAAGGCAACTAGGTCACAAGAATATAAACAATAATTCTGCAACTTCAGCTCTTTTAATCATGATTATCATAATTATCATATTTACACTAGAACAGCCAATAATCTAGCAGCTTTTAATTGTATGTTAATTGACTAACCAGCCCCTTTTTGTAAACGTATAAAACCTTGAATGAATAATAAATGTATGTCTTTGACGAACTGTTATACTGACACTTTCGTGGGGACAGTCCTCATTTCGTTCTGAGTGCTCAAAAAGACATTATATAGAGATTTGGACATGGCAAGCAGCAAACACAGGATATTTTTATCCTAATTAAATTTCCATATCAGTTGGCGCCCAACGTGGGGCATTGGACGAAACGCACGAGGACTCGGCCGACCGTAGAGACGGGGGTGTTGGCCCTGGCCTTGGCACACGCGACGGAGACTGCAGCTCCATCAGTAAGGTAAGAAAACTTTGTCATCTTACCTGAATGTTCCCTGTGCCTAGTCCTAGCCTACATTTCCAGCCGGTCGGACTTGGTCATCACCGCATTCCCAGGTTGTGTAAAAAGTCCATACCCTTATCCAAAAGGCCTGGGATATAAGCCGAGTTGGTTGCTGCTGTGCTGTATATGTTTCATGTTTTATGTGAACCGGGAGAAAGTTGGAACGGTGACTGTGTTTTTGCTTGCTGATCTCTGGGGCTGTATAGCAAAAGACAAATTGCTGCATAAGTTCCCGCAGTAAACTTTCACGCACCGGGAGGCCATCCCAGTCAAATCAGACGTGAAGGGCGGGAGCTTTGTTTTGGATAAGTCCACGCAGATATTCTTCACATATTGGAGGGAAGTATCCCAAAAAAATCCAGTTGTGGAAGCGAGGGCTTTGTTCGGTTAAGTTTCTGCAGTAAACTTTCACGCACTGGGAGGCCATCCCAGTCAAATCAGACGTGAAGGGCAGGAGCTTTGTTTGGATAAGTTCTCACAATAATCGTCCATGCACCGGGAGGCCATCCCAGTCAAATCAGACGTGGATAGTGAGAATTTTGATGAAGGCTATTGCAGATTACTGTGACCGGCGCACCGGCCAGGGCTACGGTACAGAGCGATAGAACCTTGAGCCTCACCGCGCTCAGTGCAATTGGTGAGTTATCAGTTACCAGAGCAGCTTGTATGTGTCACAGATCATCAAAAGAGGGATTCGTATTCTCCCGGGTGTCTGTCTCATTGTCTGTATCAGGTACTGTCGCTTTAAATCACATCTCCGTGCGCTCTGTCAGTAACTCATTCAGAGCTGGCTGCAGCAGCGAGAAAACCCCTTTGACCCCCCCTCCTCTGCTAATCACGTTATCAGGCATTCTGTTTCTTGGCTTTGATTTTTATTTTTTTAAGCTAGTTTTTTGGCTACAGGTTTTAATGTGAAAATTCTCAGGCATTCAGACTGAACTATATTCATTTTTTGCTATTCTGAGGAATAATAATTTTTTTTTTTTTTTGATACGTGATTTCAGTGGCTATAGAGACAGCAAGCAGAGATATAAGGAAGGGAGGGGGAAGCAGCCAGCTGACATTCCAGAGATTTTTAATTAGCTGTTTTAGTAACAAGGGTTGTTTTTCAGAGTTTTATGATTAATACGGTTTTTCTTTTCTCCCCTTTTTGGTGAATTTATTTTTTTGTTTTTGTTTTCTTTTTCTAGAGTTTTTTTACTAAATCTAACTTTTGTTTTTAAAATTTTTCTTTTAAGTACATTTTTAAATGATTTTGGAGAGATTTTTTCTCTAAGCAATTTATTTTAGAGCTTTATTTCTCCAGCCATTTTTTTTTTTTTTCTACAAGCTTGCTTTAGAACAAGGTCACATAGATAAGGAGAATTACAGGCTGAGGGAGAGAGCAGACACAAACTACGCAGTGGTCTGAGTAGCCCCTCCCGTCGGGCATTCGGCGAGGAAATTTTTTTTTTTTTTTTTTTTATGTGAATAAGTTTGAAAAGGTGTTAAATCATCTGTGAGAAAAAGATCACTGACATGTCACAAGAGCAGAATTCAGAGTCACACACATCACATGTCCATCATGTGGAGACACGGGACAGGTGTAGGCTGCTCTCATTGAGTAAGGAGCCTTGTACAGGGAAAAATGCTCCCCGCCTCTCTCCACAGGGAGAAGGCATTTTTGTTTCAACCATCCCCTCTCAAGAGTCACAGGGGGGACACCCTCTCCTTTTTCTTCTCTCAGTCCCTTTCTCTTTCTTCTTCAGACTTTTCTCCTCTTTCCTCGCTGCCATCCCTCTCATTCCTTCTTTTCCCTCCATCACATCTCTGACACATCCATTTTCTTCATCTTCCTCTTCTTCTATCTCTTCCTCTCCAACTCTCAAATCTTGTTCTTCATCTTCTTCTACTTCTCCCCCTCCATCTTTCTTCTCTCTCTCTCTCCTCCATCTTTCTCTCTTTTCCCCCTTTCACTCTTCTCTCCCTCCCCTCCTCTTTCTCTCGCTCCTCCCTCACACCTCCCTTCTCTTCCTCTTTTTTCTAGTTCGTCATCAACTGGGTCAACGCCCAATCCAAGCAATGTGGTGTCCCTGTATTCAGTGTCTCCAGCACAGGGCACCTTGTCTATCCCAAGCACAGTACAAACATTGCCAGTCATTATATCAGGAGAAGAAAGTGCAGATCTCCCTACACAAAACGCTACATGTAGCCCCCAGACACAACAGTCCACTGCTAGGGCTTCACAGGGGAGTGGTATAGCTACAGGGCTGCTAGCATGGAACCATGACACTGATCCACCGCAGCCTCAGCAAGGAAGTGGGAAATCCCCATGCAGCAAGACAACTTTAAAGCCCAAATCTCACCCAGTGTATGCACCAAGTACACCATGTCACTTCTTATCTGATGAAGATGAAGATGCAACGTCACACATGCTGCCCAATACTAGGGAAGAAAACACACAAGCACCAATAGAGCAGGGACAGGTAGAGGCACCATCCTATGAGCCCTTCATCCCAAGCCAGGTGATCAGTATGCTGCCAGACCCAGGGATACACCCCATGCCATTTTGCCAAAAAATGCAGCAGATCCAGCGAACGTATGCAGCAGCCTGAACTGATCTCTGGACCGTAATGGAAATGAAAGCAGGTGATGCATTCTGGCCAATTATGAGAGAACACTTCAAGCTTCCAACAGAGTTAGATGCGTATGCCTGGGAGACAGGACCAAAGCTAATTGAGCAACTCAGAGAATGGGCCAAAAGCAGACTGACAGGACAAACTCTCAGCCTACATGTCACGAGTCAAGACAAGACAGAGTCTGTGGAGAAGTTCCATGACAGAGTAATGCAAGTGTTTCAAGATTTGGGCCTCATTACCCATGATCAGACACACAGACGGATGTTGGCACAGGCTTTTGTGCATGGACTGAGAGAACCAATCAGGAAACCACTGGTAGCAGCCAGGCCTGAGTACACGTCAATAGCAATGGATACCCTGCTCACAGTAGCAAAAAGGATTGAGTCCCGCCGGGACAGAAGGAATGTCAAGTGTTACAACTGTGGCGAGTTTGGTCATTTCCGGAACAAGTGCAGAACACTGACTTCACCCAGAAAAAGAAGAAACACAGAAAGCAGTGAAGAACCCCGTCCATAGGACAAGAGCACACCAAGTCCACAAGAAACCCCACCAGTGGGACCAATATCCTGAGAGTGGATGGCATAGTCATATCTTTTCTTGTGGAACTCCGCAACCTCACCTACCTATCAGAATCTTCTGCTTCCTGCATGGGAATTGATGGTCAAGTCAGATATTTCCAGATTATGAAGCCCCTGAGCGTGTGGACTCAGCCAGAACACTCCATCATGTCCCAGTTTGTTGTGTAAAAAACCTGAACCCTCAACCTATTGGGAGTGGACCTACTGCAGAAGCTGAAAGCGACCAGAGTGTTCCAGGAAGATGGGACCATGACACTTTCTTCACCACTGACCCAAGAAGAAACAGGAACCTCAAACAACCACACTGCAGACCTATCACAGGAGGTGCTGGACATAGTACCAGAAAAGCCACTCCATCACCCAGAGTCAAGATGTCTCTGACCAACTGAAGGTCTAAGTGAACTCGCCTAAGAAGACGGCCTGAGAACTTTGACATTGGCCAGGATATTCAACTCAAGAAGGACTCTACTCGCTTCATGGAATGGCAACACCTCATCCAGCTCTAACGCCAGAGGTTCATCTTTTGCAAGCACCAGGAGGTGCCCCCTGCAATCAACCAGTTCACCCAGGCCCTAGACCGGCAAAAGGCCACTCAGCTCTTCAGACTTGTGCACAAATATTGACCTGAGACCGAGCTGGAGAAAAAGAAACTACTGATGGCCCGTGCTGAGAAAAAAGCAGCCGTTTAAGGAGACGTCCCAACAAGAAGACCCCCTGTGACCAGAGCAGGTGCTAACACAGTGACTGTCTTGGTGGAGAACAAGAAAGCCAGCTGGTCGTCATCTCTCATGATGTGGATCCTAGTAGACGGTTTGTTTTCCCGCCAGCTCTGCACCAGCAGATGGGAGTCCCCTGCCGCATACTGAAGGACAAGGCCAAACTGGGCTGCCTCGCCCATCGGAATCAATCCCAGCTTTCCACAGTGAAGAAAAAGACTGTAAACCCCACTGAGTTCAGAATGGTGCAAGGCCTGGAGGCCGCGAAAGAGGCTACGGTATTTGAAACCCCAACAGTGCTGAACCATCACACTCTGCTCTCAAGAGTCCCAGTCACCGCAACGGTATTCACGGTGATCAACCTGGCCAGTACCTTCTTCAGTGTTTCCCCTCCACCTGGAGGCCTGCTTTCACGCACCAGTGCAGTGCATATGGACAATGTTGCCTCAAGGTGCTCAAAACAAGCCCTTCAAGTTTCACCAAGACAATGTCCTCCATCTTCGTCAACTGGATTGCAGAATATGCAAGAGTCACTCTTCTACAACACGTGGATGACTTTCTCTTTTGTGTGTTGACATCGACACCTGCACAGCCTATTCCTTATCTCTCCTACTCTACCTGGAAGAACAGCAACGCAAGGTCTGGAAGAACAAAGTCCAGTGATGCCAGAAGCAAGTTACATCCCTGGGACACTGTATTGCCCACAAGACGAAACACATGTCAAAAGACTGGAAGACCACTGTGGAGAAGATGGCTCCCCCAACAACTCCAAGAATGCTGCAGGCCTTCCCTGGTCTAGTGTCATATTGCAGAACCTGGATCCCTGATGCCTCAGTCCTAATGCAGCCTCTGTGCGCTTGCATCAACGCAACCCCGCTCCTTCTATCAGACGCAGCCTTCAGCCCATTCAGGAGATTGGAAGAACTCCACAGTCTCAGCGCCAATACCAGGCCTACCTGACTATGAAAAGTCTTTCCGTCTACCTGATGGAAGAAAGAAGGTCATGCTACTGGAGTCCTGGCACGGATTCACGGGGGAAAACAGAGACTTTTAGGCTGCCTCTCAGCCCGCTTGGATCCAGTTGCAAGAAGAGCACCCTCCTGCCTGATGGCAGTATCCGCAGCACACACCCTCCAGGACAAGGTTGCTGACATCACTCTTGGACAGCCACTGGAAACTCTCACTCCACATGACATCTTGGCAATCTTCAATCAAGCTCAACCAACAGTAATCTCCCCACCGCCAGGCATCTTTGTGGCGCCTCTATTGCCTTTGTCTCATAATGTCACCGTCTCCAGACCTACAGTCCTCAGCCCGGCCACTCTACTCCCACTCCCAAGGGGGATACTTGGATGGCTCCAGAAGAAGTTTCAACACAGGAAGTGCAGTGACCAGCAATCAAGAAATCCTGTGGTCCAGAAGTCTGTCACCTAGCCTGTCAGCCCAGGAAGCAGAATTGATAGCGCTGACGAAGGCCTGCCAGATGGCAGAAGGCAAGACTGCAAACATCTACACGGACTACAGGTACTCGCATGGCATAGCACACGACTTTAGACCCATCTGGGCTACAAGGGACTTCATCACAGCAAACGGGACAACCGTGAAGCATCATGGAGCTTTCAGGGACCTACTGGGTATACTCCAACTTCCAAAATGGTGGCAATTTGAAAAATCAAAGTGCATGGAAAACTGAGAACAGAAGAGGCGTGAGGCAATAACATGGCGGACATGGCAGCCAAAGAAGCAGCCAAAGGAAGACAACATGGAGAAGTGGGAGAGGTCGTAGAGCCGGACGGCTACTACATGACGACTGAAGACAAGAAACCTGACAAAGAAACGTCCTGGAATCTGCTCAAGAAGTTACAAGACCAAGCTCCAAAAGGAGAAGAAGAGCTGAATGCGAAAAAAGCAACATGTAAGAAAGAAGGCTTTCAATAATAGACTTCAAACTCTGCCTACCACAAAGTATGCACCCTATGGTGGTCCAATGGGTAGATGGACCCACATCCACATATCAAAGACACAAATGAATGATCTGATTGGTGCTTACTGTTTTCACTTCAGGGATCTCCACCCTAACAGCCAAATTCACCAGCAGCTGTCTGACCTGCGGCAAATGCAAGCCTGAACGTATGGAAGAAAGTCCCCCTCACCTCATCTGGAAAGACCACTCTACCAGCTTCAAAGGATCCAGATAGACCACATCCAGATATCGCCAAGTGAAGGATTCAAATACGCCATTGTGGTCAAAAGAAGTATTTTCAAGATGAACAGAAGCCTTCCAAGTTAGCAAAGACTACTGCAAAGAAGCTACTTTCGGAAAATAGTGTGCAGATACGGGGTTCCAGAAATGATAGAAAGTGATCAGGGACCCGCATTCACAGCAAATCTGACACACAAGACCCGATTAGCAGTAGGGTCAGATTTAGGCCTACACACTCCTTACCACCCCCAGAGCAGCAGGAAGGTAGAAAAAACTGAACGAAACACTTAAAAATAGAATGCTGAAAAATTGCCCAAGAGACACGCAAACCATGGCATGACACACTCCCTATTGCACTGTTTAGCGTAAGGCACACTCCCAGAGACCCAGAAAAGCTGTTTCGTGCCTGCATCTTCCGCTAACAGATAAGACATTTTCTTCTTTTAGTTTTTTGGTGCCTGCATTTTGTCCTGCACTTCTGTGGGGGTCTGCCGGGTCCCCTTCGGGGGCTTGTGCTCCTCTCAGTTTAGTTCAGCCACTGTTTGTTCATTTGCCTTTTCCAGTTTTTTTCAGTGGTTGCTGTTTAGTTTTTGTTACACCAGAGAACTAATTTAGGTGGTAGAGGTCGTGTGATCTCAGGTGTTTTTGTAATTAGTAGAGTTGGTACTTTTCAGGGTTTTTTGGGTTGCAGTAAGTGCCTTTCCTATCCTCTTCTATCTAGACAGATTGGGCCCCAGCGTTTGCTCATTCTATTTTCTGTCTGTGTCTGTATTTCCTCTTGTCTAACCGCCATTACATGTTTGGGGGCTTCCTATGTTCTTTGGGGATCTGCTCCGGGGCAGATAGCTTTCCTTTTTCTATCTTTAGGTGTAGTTAGCTTCTCAGGCTGTGACGAGGCGTCTAGGACCAACGTAGGAACGCTCCACGGCTGCCTTTAGTTGTGGTGGTTAGTCAGGGTACTGCAATCCCATAGATTCCAACCTCTCTGGTGTATTGCTTTTTTTTTTTGCCTGCTCTCCTCAGCTACCAAATCATAACACTTATGTAATTGAATTGGTCAAAAACGAATGTCCATTCTCGAGTTTTTCTCCTCACTGCCAGATTTGATGATCCTGTCCAAGAGCCCCAGATGACATCAACCTCTGTGTAACTAGAGGGAAAGCCTGTTTGAATCCACGTATTGCATTGCAAGGAAGCTCCCGTACCAGGAGAGACACCTAAGCCATGAAGGATGTCGTGGATGCTCTGACTGACCAGACAGATGACCAGATGACCTACCTGATGAGTTCAAGGCCAGAGACCAAGTTAAAGCAGGATTTGAGTCACTATAAACAAAAATGTTGATTGGATAAATTACATCTATTATAACCAGCAGAGATTTGTTAACTTCACCATAGATGCTGTAAAAGGTTTGGCAGCACAGTTAGGCCCCACTTCCATTATGGCATTCCAGAATAGAATGGCTTTGGATATGATTCTAGCTGAGAAAGGAGGTGTTTACAAAATGATCAAAGACACCTGTTGCACCTACATCCCAGACAACACTGGCCCAAATGGTAAAGTCACAATGGCAATACAGAAACTTAATGAGTTATCAGAGGAACTGAAACAGAACTCAGGTGTCACTGACCCATGGGATCGATACTTTGGGTGGATGAGTGGGTGGCAGAAAATGTTGGCACAGGTTGGGACAGCCATTATGGGGGTTCTCATTTTTGCATTAATTACTGGTTGCTGTGTAATTCCTTGTATCCGCAGGATAATGGAAAAAACTGTTCAGGAGACAACCAATTTGATGCCACTCACCATCTTGGACCTCGCACCAGTCCGGATAGAACTGCCTGGCTTGACCAGATCTCCGAACTACCTCCAGACTGAGAATACACATCCTTGATGAAACATCCTACAAATAAAGAGACTATGATTGCAAACACATAAACCCCCGACAGGGACAGTCCTCCTGACCGCCCATTTGCGAAAAGTCTATATTCGGTGGGGAGACATGCGCTAGGGGTGTCTCAACTCGCCGGCAGAACAAAAGAGTTGCAGCGCTTGGGCCAGGAGCAGGTTTTTTAGGGCAAGTGGTATCTAAGGGGGGACTGTCATGGAAATATATATGTCTTCCATATATATTCAAAGTATATTCACATATATGTATTCACAGTTCACAGTTAGATAGATCTCACTTGCTAAAAAACCTTGTGCTCACATATTTCCAGGCCAGATATAATCAGTCGTTTTAAAGAAATCTGGCCTTCATAAGACCTTCGTAAAGGAACAAATGCATGAAGTACAAAATGTCCTATTAGATATCTGTTGTTTACATTATAGTTATGCAAGGCAACTAGGTCACAAGAATATAAACAATAATTCTGCAACTTCAGCTCTTTTAATCATGATTATCATAATTATCATATTTACACTAGAACAGCCAATAATCTAGCAGCTTTTAATTGTATGTTAATTGACTAACCAGCCCCTTTTTGTAAACGTATAAAACCTTGAATGAATAATAAATGTATGTCTTTGACGAACTGTTATACTGACACTTTCGTGTGGACAGTCCTCATTTCGTTCTGAGCGCTCAAAAAGACATTATATAGAGATTTGGACATGGCAAGCAGCAAACACAGGATAGTTTTATCCTAATTAAATTTCCATATCACTTCTCTTCCTATGTTGTTGTAATGTTTTTCATGCTGCAGCCATAGCAGATATCAGGCTGATCACATTTCATGCTGTGTTGTAAGCTGTCTATACTGGATGTGAATAAATCTACATTCTCTGTTGCTGACTCCGGATGTTACGCTGGTTAATCCGCTGCTAACATTCTTCCAAAAAGAAATTGGCTTCTCCAAATGTGCTTTTGCATACCTCAGCCGACTCTGTTTGCGGCGTGCTTGCAGAAACGGCTTCTTTCGCATCACTCTCCCATACAGCTTCTCCTTGTGCAAAGTGCATTGTATAGTTGACCGATGCACAGTGACACCATCTGCAGCAAGTTGATGCTGCAGCTCTCTGGAGGTGGTCTGAGGATTGTCCTTGACTAGTGTTGAGCATTCCGATACCGCAAGTATCGGGTATTGGCCGATATTCGCTGTATCGGAATTCCGATACTTAGTTCCGATATTTTCCCAATATCGTATACCGGAATCGGAAGTTCCCATAATTCTTTGAGAGGCAATGTGATTTTAGTCAGCCAATGAGGAATCTTATGAAGTGTGGGCACATCCTGTAATGCTGCGGTCATCTTAACTAATGGCATGGCTGTGATTGGCTGCTGAAATGATGTCAGAATGCACTATAAAAGGCGCCGCCGCCATTTTAGCGTCACTGTGCTGTGAACTCAGTTAGGGACAGAACGCTGTTCTGCTGACTTTGAGGGACAGTTAGATATTGCGATTTTGTGTACTGGGCTTTAGGCAGGCTAGTTTACCAACCGCTGTGTAAAGCTTCCTTTTGCCAGTGTTGTTTTAACAGCTCTGTGCAAGGTGTGTGTGAGAGTGCAGGTGACGCTGCAGTTTGCTCTGCATGTAACGCTGTCTGTAGGCATCTGCACGTGTCACTCACAGACTCTTTTTTTTTTCTTCAGTGTAATTCTTGCTGCTCCATGCAATTTAACTATTAGTGTGACGCGCTTCCATCCGTATCCAATACATTGGTTGCAAGCACTATAGAAGTAGACAAAGGAGTAGCCTTTCACAGATTGTGAACAGTTGTGTTTCAGTGTTCACTTCAGTCTGTGTTTTTTATTTTTTGAGTGCATATCACGCTCCAGTTACTTGTTCAAGCACTGCTGCTTGTACTCTGCTGAGCGTGTCTCAGTGCCTCATCCTTTTCATTTTTCTCCAATTGGTGCTGCTCCATTATATTTGAAAAAAATCTAATCTATTAGTGTGACGCGCTTCCATCCGTATACAATACATTGGTTGCAAACACTATAGAAGTAGACAAAGGAGTAGCTTTCACAGATTGTGAACAGTTGTGTTTCAGTGTTCACTTCAGTCTGTGTTTTTTATTTTTTGAGTGCATATCATGCTCCAGTTACTTGTTCAAGCACTGCTGCTTGTACTCTGCTGAGCGTGTCTCAGTGCCTCATCCTTTTCATTTTTCTCCAATTGGTGCTGCTCCATTATATTTGAAAAAAATCTAATCTATTAGTGTGACGCGCTTCCATCCGTATACAATACATTGGTTGCAAACACTATAGAAGTAGACAAAGGAGTAGCCTTTCACAGATTGTGAACAGTTGTGTTTCAGTGTTCACTTCAGTCTGTGTTTTTTATTTTTTGAGTGCATATCACGCTCCAGTTACTTGTTCAAGCACTGCTGCTTGTACTCTGCTGAGCGTGTCTCAGTGCCTCATCCTTTTCATTTTTCTCCAATTGGTGCTGCTCCATTATATTTGAAAAAAATCTAATCTATTAGTGTGACGCGCTTCCATCCGTATCCAATACATTGGTTGCAAACACTATAGAAGTAGACAAAGGAGTAGCCTTTCACAGATTGTGAACAGTTGTGTTTCAGTGTTCACTTCAGTCTGTGTTTTTTATTTTTTGAGTGCATATCACCTCCAGTTACTTGTTCAAGCACTGCTGCTTGTACTCTGCTGAGCGTGTCTCAGTGCCTCATCCTTTTCATTTCTCTCCAATTGGTGCTGCTCCATTATATTTGAAAAAAAACTAATCTATTAGTGTGACGCGCTTCCATCCGTATCCAATACATTGGTTGCAAACACTATAGAAGTAGACAAAGGAGTAGCCTTTCACAGATTGTGAACAGTTGTGTTTCAGTGTTCACTTCAGTCTGTTTTTTATTTTTTGAGTGCACATCACGCTCCAGTTACTTGTTCAAGCACTGCTGCTTGTACTCTGCTGAGCGTGTCTCAGTGCCTCATCCTTTTCATTTCTCTCCAATTGGTGCTGCTCCATTATATTTGAAAAAAACTAATCTATTAGTGTGACGCGCTTCCATCCGTATCCAATACATTGGTTGCAAACACTATAGAAGTAGACAAAGGAGTAGCCTTTCACAGATTGTGAACAGTTGTGTTTCAGTGTTCACTTCAGTCTGTGTTTTTTATTTTTTGAGTGCACATCACACTCCAGTTACTTGTTCAAGCACTGCTGCTTGTACTCTGCTGAGCGTGTCTCAGTGCCTCATCCTTTTCATTTCTCTCCAATTGGTGCTGCTCCATTATATTTGAAAAAAAACTAATCTATTAGTGTGACGCGCTTCCATCCGTATCCAATACATTAGTTGCAAACACTATAGAAGTAGACAAAGGAGTAGCCTTTCACAGATTGTGAACAGTTGTGTTTCAGTGTTCACTTCAGTCTGTGTTTTTTATTTTTTGAGTGCACATCACCTCCAGTTACTTGTTCAAGCACTGCTGCTTGTACTCTGCTGAGCGTGTCTCAGTGCCTCATCCTTTTCATTTCTCTCCAATTGGTGCTGCTCCATTATATTTGAAAAAAAACTAATCTATTAGTGTGACGCGCTTCCATCCGTATCCAATACATTAGTTGCAAACACTATAGAAGTAGACAAAGGAGTAGCCTTTCACAGATTGTGAACAGTTGTGTTTCAGTGTTCACTTCAGTCTGTGTTTTTTATTTTTTGAGTGCACATCACGCTCCAGTTACTTGTTCAAGCACTGCTGCTTGTACTCTGCTGAGCGTGTCTCAGTGCCTCATCCTTTTCATTTCTCTCCAATTGGTGCTGCTCCATTATATTTGAAAAAAAACTAATCTATTAGTGTGACGCGCTTCCATCCGTATCCAATACATTGGTTGCAAACACTATAGAAGTAGACAAAGGAGTAGCCTTTCACAGATTGTGAACAGTTGTGTTTCAGTGTTCACTTCAGTCTGTGTTTTTTATTTTTTGAGTGCACATCACGCTCCAGTTACTTGTTCAAGCACTGCTGCTTGTACTCTGCTGAGCGTGTCTCAGTGCCTCATCCTTTTCATTTCTCTCCAATTGGTGCTGCTCCATTATATTTGAAAAAAAACTAATCTATTAGTGTGACGCGCTTCCATCCGTATACAATACATTGGTTGCAAACACTATAGAAGTACAGAAAGGAGCCTTTCACAGATAGTGAACAGTTGTCTGCAGTGTTCACTGCAGTCTCTGAGGAATAACCACACTTAGGCCTTATAACTTTTCTGACTTTCTTTATCAATCTACCAAGATGAAGAAGGCAGGGAGTAAGGCACGTGGTCGTGGCCGTGGAGTTTCAGCAGGAGAGGACGTGGGGATTCTTGTGGCCGCACCCAGTGACACAGCATCCACCAGTTTTCCCCGTGAGCGTTCCTTTATGCGCACTTTTGTAGGAGCTCAGTGAGTCGCACTTAGTACCAGGGCAATGGGGTACTCGGAGCCGAGCCCATGGAAATCTATGGGAGTTGTCACTGGTAGCGGTGGCTCGGTCCGTGGCCCTGGGCGCTCATCCAATGGGGAATATTTACAGGGGATATTTAGGATAGGTAGTTCGTGACGCCACCTGTGGTATCTGGTTAATTGAACCAGCGCTGCTATAAGGACTTTCACAGGGGATGTTATGGGGGCAGCTGGGTGGTAGTCTCCCACAGGTGAGACGGGTCCCTGGAAGTCTATGGTGATGATGATGCAGGGTATAGATAATAATTCAGTCACACACGAAATAGCTTCTTTTCATACCTTTTACTGGTAGATGGTTCACGTAGATCCCGGGGAGCTGGTCGGGGTGGAGAATGCACATTCGGGTAACCGCTGAGCAGGTTAGAGGCCTCCTTTACTTCGAATGTAGGTGAGTCCAACTTGCCTAAAGCGAAGTTAACTCTGAATCTCCAGCTTTCTCAGTAGCTGTACTGCCCGGCCAACGTTGTGGTGGAAACTTCTAAGTGGTGAAAACTAAGTCTATATTTGCTGATCAGGCTAGACTCCTGTTTTCCCTGTCTCCGGTTACGTATTGACACTTAGGACTGCTCTCTGCGACCTGTAGTCCAGATGCCTCCGGTGTTCTTGTTACTAAGCTTGAAACTGTAGCAACGCTTCGGACCCCGGTGTCTGGCAATTTAGTGCAGGCAATCCAATACCTGTAGCACTTCTCTAACTTCTCCACTGCGCCCTTCGCCCTGCTTCTGCTCTTTGCATAAGCACTTGTAGCTTTCGATGGAAATAGTCAGCTTTCTCCCGAGCTCGCTGAGCAGCTCTCAGTTTCCTCCTTGTTTCAGCTTCTACTGAGGTACTGATTAAGGGTAGCTCTGACTAGGCTAGGATGATGCACTTCACCCGTACTAGCCTCCACTTCTCTGTCAGGTGAGCTACGCTAGCTCTACGAGGTTTCAGTCCTCTCTCCTCTCCAAGTCCAGACTGAACTGGCACAGAACTGCACTGTCTGAAGACAGGAAACTATCTGGTCTGCACTGTCCTGAGACAGGAAGCTTGACTGAGCTCTGCTACGTGTCACTACCTCCTATACCCCTGGTGTGTGTGTCTGAAAGTGTGAGTGAAGTGCATGAATAGCAAGCTTTTGCGATTACCTTCCTGTGCATTCTCCTGGATTTTATGTGTGCCTGCGTAGCTGGGCTACACATCCCCCCTTGGTAAAACACAACACTCCCGGGCTGTAAAAGACAAAAAGAACATTTTGTTTTGCATTAAACAACAACATTATAACTCTTCCCATCCGGGAGGTACGACATCTTTAACGTTACAATTTGTACTATATGAAAATATAAAAGTATCAAAATATCAAGATATCAAACGTGTTCATATATACAAGATACTTGTGGAGGACCCGCACCAAAAACCTCCCACGTGGGTCCTGGGTGGGCTGCAGGACTTCTGACTGCAGACCTCACTCTAGGCCACACCATACGGGTTTTTCTTCAGAGGTTGATAGTAATGGTTTCATGTCAAACCAAGATAATGCACCGAAGCGCAACTATTTACAGGATAAGTTCTGGGCTGGCACAGTCCACAGCCTCTCAGTCCATGAAGGGTTAAATCACATATATAAACCCAATTTTTAAGTTTTCATTTTTAGAAATCCACATTATAATTCAACTGAATTTACCCAACCGGGGTAGTCTATGCAACTATGCAATCTACATCTTCATTCTTTAACTTTTCAAATTCTATAACTCTCACTTTACCCAGCCGGGTATTCTATTTTAAATATGTAAACACTATACATACACAGTAATAAAGTGCAAAAATGGCAATTCTCTCATCAAACTTTATACATTTCTTAGATGCGGTAAACCCCTGTCTGGGTCCTACCGGTCTTCACTTTTATAAACTTTCACTGACGTCTTCCACTCCTGGGGCTGCAACGACGCGATGCCCTTTGGATCCCATAACAAATAAGTCATGGACCGATATCTGCGTCTGAGTGGCCACAGTCCTTGTGCGAACCAACGAGGACGCAACGGGTGTCTCAGGCAAATAAGAACTTTTCATCAAAGATGCAGGTTTCAGCTGCGCTTTAACTGTAGTCGCATCCGGTTGCGATCCAGAATGAGTTGCAGTTTGCGTTGCGGGACACTTGGTTGATTGCGATGTAGGGGGCGATGCCGGGTAGGTCGCCTGTTGCGATGTAGAGCAAGTCGCTGATTGCGATGTAGAGCAGGTCGCTGTTTGCGATTTAGGGGGCGATGCTGGGGCACGGCCTAGTGCGGTGGGAGCTCTGAACTGGGACGCTTCAGTACCGGCGTCGGGGACGGGGTCACTAACAATGGAGACGTTCAGGGCATACCACCCCTTTAAACCCCAGTGACGGGTGTAGCTCACAATGTCCCCATTAATCAGGTCCCTCCCAGGATGACCGATGGGCAGGTGGGATTCTACGTCCCTGCGGCTTACAAAGACCCCTGGATAGAGGCCCGGCTCGCGGATGAAGCCCCAGCCCTTGCGGAGCTGGAACTCGGTGACGCACCCCTGCCGCCGCTGTTCCCGTAGGGTACCTTTATCCCGGCGGACGGTCTCCTTGTCAGCTATGAATTCCTCATGCTGTTTCTGTCGGGACCGCTGGATGTCTCTTTCTCTCTCTTGCTTTTGACGTTGCTGCTCCTCCTCACGACGGCGCCACTCACTTTCCCACTGTACGGCATAAGTGACGTCATCTAATCGCTCCATCTCGTCCCAGTCGACTTCCGGCAACGATGGCTGGGACCCCTCCGGTGACCTTACCGGGGAGCGGTGCTCTGCGGTGGCCTCCTGGCCTGACTGGCACTCCGGTCCGGGCAATACCTCCTCAGCCTCCTTCTCCTCCACCTCCGCATCGGTGGGATCAGGTACAGCACTTTCGGCGGTAACCTCCGGTCGTCCCTCAGCCTTCTCCAGCAGCGATTTCAGGAATTCAGGAGACGGCCCTTGGCTTGTAGGAGAGAACATTGCGTCCCACAGCAGCCGCTGTGTTTGGGTGCGCCAGCGTCTCTCCGTCTCCTGTCGATCAGCACGACCCTGGAGCTTCCTCCTTAGCTCCTCATTCTCCTTCCGCAGCTCCATCATGGCGGGGTCGGTGTCCCTATCTGGGGACAGCTCCGGCACAGGTAGAAAATCTTCCGATCTTTGGCACAGATTCTCCTGTCCTTCCGCCATCTCGTCCCAGGCCAGAGTGTAGTTTCCATCAGGAACAATCTGGTCTCTTCCGTGGAGGCGGGATTTGCGTCTCCTCCTCTTCGCATAGAGGATGAAGAGGAGGCGGATTTCTTTAGCAGAGGGGCAGGACCGCACATTGTAGTAACATTTGGAGAGGGCGGCCATATCTTTCGTGCCTCAGGGGGGGTACACGCCCACGAATGCACGCCCACCTTCTTCACCAGCGCCTGAGGGCGCCAACTTGGCGGCAAAATGGCGGTATTTGGCGCCAAAAGCAGCAAACAGTCTTCTTCATGAAATAAACAGTTCAATAGGCACACAGGACTCACAATTGCAAGTTTCGCATCCTGTTCGTGACGCCAAAGATTTGAGTCGCACTTAGTACCAGGGCAATGGGGTACTCGGAGCCGAGCCCATGGAAATCTATGGGAGTTGTCACTGGTAGCGGTGGCTCGGTCCGTGGCCCTGGGCGCTCATCCAATGGGGAATATTTACAGGGGATATTTAGGATAGGTAGTTTGTGACGCCACCTGTGGTATCTGGTTAATTGAACCAGCGCTGCTATAAGGACTTTCACAGGGGATGTTATGGGGGCAGCTGGGTGGTAGTCTCCCACAGGTGAGACGGGTCCCTGGAAGTCTATGGTGATGATGATGCAGGGTATAGATAATAATTCAGTCACACACGAAATAGCTTCTTTTCATACCTTTTACTGGTAGATGGTTCACGTAGATCCCGGGGAGCTGGTCGGGGTGGAGAATGCACATTCGGGTAACCGCTGAGCAGGTTAGAGGCCTCCTTTACTTCGAATGTAGGTGTGTCCAACTTGCCTGAAGCGAAGTTAACTCTGAATCTCCAGCTTTCTCAATAGCTGTACTGCCCGGCCAACGTTGTGGTGGAAACTTCTAAGTGGTGAAAACTAAGTCTACAGTCATGGCCAAAAGTTTTGAGAATGACACAAATATTATATTTTCACATGATCTGCTGCCCTCTGGTTTTTATGTGTGTTTGACAGATGTTTTTATCACAGACAGAAATATAATAATTGCAAACATATGAGTAACAAAAGCTTATATTGACAGTTAGAATGAGTTAATGCAGCAAGTCAATATTTGCAGTGTTGACCCTTCTTCTTCAGGACCTCTGCAATTCTCCCTGGCATGCTCTCAATCAACTTCTGGACCAAATCCTGATTGATAGCAGTCCATTCTTGCACAATCAATGCTTTCATTTTGTCAGAATTTTTAGGTTTTGTTTGTCCACCCTCTCTTGATGATTGACCACAAGTTCTCAATGGGATTAAGATCTGGGGAGTTTCCAGGCCATGGACCCAAAATCTCTATGTTTTGTTCCCTGAGCCATTTAGTTATCACCTTTGCTTTATGGCAAGGTGCTCCATCATGCTGGAAAAGGCATTGTTGATCACCAAACTGCTCTTGGAGGGTTGGGAGAAGTTGCTCTTGGAGGACATTCTGGTACCATTCTTTATTCATGGCTGTGTTTTTAGGCAAGACTGTGAGAGAGCCGATTCCCTTGGCTGAGAAGCAACCCCACACATGAATGGTTTCAGGATGCTTAACAGTTGGCATGAGACAAGACTGGTGGTAGCGCTCACCTTGTCTTCTCCGAATGAGGCGTTTTCCTGATGTCCCAAACAATCGAAAAGGGGATTCATCAGAGAAAATAACTTTACCCCAGTCCTCAGCAGTCCACTGCCTGTACCTTTTGCAGAATATCAGTCTGTCAATGATGTTTTTTCTGGAGAGAAGTGGCTTCTTTGCTGCCCTCCTTGAGACCAGGCCTTGCTCCAAGAGTCTCCGCCTCACAGTGCGTGCAGATGCACTCACACCTGCCTGCTGCCATTCCTGAGCAAGCTCTGCACTGCTGGTAGCCCGATTCCGCAGCTGAAACACTTTTAAGAGATGGTCCTGGCGCTTGCTGGTCTTTCTTGAGCGCCCTGAAGCCTTTTTGGCAACAATGGAACCTCTCTCCTTGATGTTCTTGATGATGCGATAGATTGTTGACTGAGGTGCAATCTTTCTAGCTGCGATACTCTTCCCTGTTAGGCCATTTTTGTGCATTGCAGTGATGACTGCACGTGTTTCTTTAGAGATAACCATGGTTAACAGAAGAGAAACAATGATGCCAAGCACCAGCCTCCTTTTAAAGTGTCCAGTGGTGTCATTCTTACTTAATCATGACAGATTGATCTCCAGCCATGTCCTCATCAACACCCACACCTGTGTTAATGGAGCAATTACTGAAAAGAGGTTAGCTGGTCCTTTTAAGGCAGGGCTGCAATGATGTTGAAATGTGTTTTGGGGGATAAAGTTCATTTTCTAGCCAAATATTGACTTTGCAAGTAATTGCTGTTAAGCTGATCACTCTTTATAACATTCTGGAGTATATACAAATTGCCATTAGAAAAAGTGAAGCTGTAGACTTTGTAAAAATTAATATTTGTGTCATTCTCAAAACTTTTGGCCATGACTGTATATTTGCTGATCAGGCTAGACTCCTGTTTTCCCTGTCTCCGGTTATGTATTGACACTTAGGACTGCTCTCTGCGACCTGTAGTCCAGATGCCTCCGGTGTTCTTGTTACTAAGCTTGAAACTGTAGCAACTCTTCGGACCCCGGTGTCCGGCAATTTAGTGCAGGCAATCCAATACCTGTAGCACTTCTCTAACTTCTCCACTGCGCCCTTCGCCCTGCTTCTGCTCTTTGCATAAGCACTTGTAGCTTTCGATGGAAATAGTCAGCTTTCTCCCGAGCTCGCTAAGCAGCTCTCAGTTTCCTCCTTGTTTCAGCTTCTACTGAGGTACTGATTAAGGGTAGCTCTGACTAGGCTAGGATGATGCACTTCACCCGTACTAGCCTCCACTTCTCTGTCAGGTGAGCTACGCTAGCTCTGCGAGGTTTCAGTCCTCTCTCCTCTCCAAGTCCAGACTGAACTGGCACAGAACTGCACTGTCTGAAGACAGGAAACTATCTGGTCTGTACTGTCCTGAGACAGGAAGCTTGACTGAGCTCTGCTACGTGTCACTACCTCCTATACCCCTGGTGGGTGTGTCTGAAAGTGTGAGTGAAGTGCATGAATAGCAAGCTTTTGCGATTACCTTCCTGTGCATTCTCCTGGATTTTATGTGTGCCTGCGTAGCTGGGCTACACATCAGCGTACCCCCCTGCTGCCGGAAGAACAAATTGAAGCCGTTGTTGGTTGGATGGCAGCCAATGCATCGACTTCAATTGCTTCCACCTCCTCCCAGGACCACAGCACTGTTGAACAACCATCTGTCTCTTCACCGCCTGCCAAATTGCCCAGGCAGTCAGAGAGTTCTGAACTGGAGCCAGCTGAGTCTCTGCTTCTGTTCTCAGAATCTGTTGGCTTGCAAACAGGGGCCCAGCCAAGCAGCATTCTGGAATGTGAAGAAGAGGCAGTATGCAGTGATGCGCAACAGCTGTGTCTCTCTGAATGTGAAGAGGCGGGTGAGCCAGTGCCGATGGTCAGCACACCGCAGAACGCATCTGATGATGATGAGACTCAGGTGCCATTTTCTGTTGAGCATGGTGCTGGCCAGACCACCCAACAGCAGCAGGTGTTGGAAGAGGGTAGTGGAGATGATGATGTCCAAGACCCAACATGGCGTGAGGAACAGGAAGGTGGTGGTAGCAGCTCTGAGGAAGAGATTGCCCCAACGGTCCAAACAGTAGGGAGAGGTAGGCTGCAGACTCGGTTGCCTGTAGCCTCCAGTTTGGCACCCGTTTGTAGCAGTTCTCTTCCAACAGCCAAAACGGGCGCTCCCAGGACTTGCACTGTGTGGTCCTTTTTTGACACACTTGCAGATGATATTTGCTATGTCAAATGCAAGCTGTGTAATCAAAAAGTAAAAAGAGGTAAAAATGTCAGTAACCTTAATACCACAAATATGTGGAAACATGTGCGGTCAAAGCACGTGGTTGAGTTACAAAGACACACTGGAGATGTAGGCCAACCTACAGCAGCACCTACATCTTCAGCTCGTGTTGGAGCCTCTTCCTCCAGCTCACACACAGCTGGTTCGGCTTCCTCACAGGATCGAGATGGAAGAACCTCTGTCACTGTTGTCCAGAGACCCAGTGTTATTCCACCACAGCTGCAAGTTCCCTGTCATCCTCACACTCCCAGGCCACAAAACAGCCATCGGTAGCACAGGCATGGGATAAAAGACGGCCATACTCGGCAAACCATCCACGAGCACAGGCTCTGAATGCTGGCATTGCAAAACTCCTGTCCCTTGAAATGCTGTCATTCAGGCTGGTGGAGACTGACAGTTTCCGTAACTTAATGGCATTGGCAGTCCCACAATACAATGTGCCCAGCCGATTTTATTTCAGCAGGCAAGCCGTCCCTGCTCTGCAAAAGCATGTTGAGGGAAAAATTAAACATGCGCTACTAAACGCCGTCAGTAGCAAGGTCCACCTGACCACCGATGCGTGGACCAGTACCCATGGCCAGGGATGATACCTTTCCCTCACTGCCCATTGGGTCAATGTTGTGGAGCCGGGTACAGATCTTGCGAGTGGCGCTGTACGTGTTCTGCCAACTCCAAGGATTGCAGGAATCAAGTCTGTCCACATTGACTCCTCCTCCTACTCCAGTTCCTCAGAATCATCGCTGCAGGAGCCGTCACGGTCTACCTCCACATGGACCCGTGAACGCTTACCTGATGCGACCGATATGAGCACAGCCGTGGCCAAACGTCAACAGGCCGTCCTGAAATTAATTTCCATGGGGAATCGAAGCCACACAGCGCAGGAGCTCTGGAATGCCATCAAGCAGGAGAGCGACGTGTGTTTTTTGCCAGCGAATCTCCAGCCAGGCTTGGTAGTGTGTGACAATGGCCGAAATCTGGTGGCAGCTCTGGGCCTTGGCAACCTCACTCACATACCATGTCTGGCACATGTGCTCAACTTGGTCGTGCAGAGTTTTTTGAGGGACTATCCGGATCTTGATGCACTGCTGCACAAGGTCCGCCTAGAGTGCGCTCACTTGCGACGTTCCAGCATGGCCAGATCGCGCATTGCAGCTCTGCAACGCAGATTTCGCCTTCCTGAACATCGCATCATATGTGACGTACCCACCAGGTGGAATTCCACGTTACATATGTTGGAGCGGTTGTGTGAGCAGCAGCCAGCAGTAATGGAGTATCAGCTGCATCAGGCGCAATCAACTCGCAATTTGCGCCGTTCACACTTCACCACTACTGAGTGGGCCTCTATGAAGGACATCTGCCACGTTTTGCGTGCGTTTGATGAGTCAACGCAGATGGCGAGTGCAGATGATGCACTAGTCAGCCTGACTGTCCCCCTTATCTGCCTGCTTCAAAAAACACTGCAAGCACTAAGGGATGAGGTTTTGGAAGAGGTGGAGGATGAGGAGTCACAAATTCCATCACCTTCTGGACAGTCAGCGCAACGTGGTTCCTCACAAAGGGCTGGGCAGGGCTCACTTTGTGAGGAGGATGAGGAGGAGTCAATAGAGGAGGAAGACATCGCTCCAGAGGGAGGTACACAACGCTCTAGTCAGTATGTAGAGCGAGGGTGGGGTGATGCAGAGCAGGCAGAGATGACGCCTCTTGCAGGGGACAGCGTTTGTTGGCCAGTTGGGAGTCTGCAGCACATGGTTGATTTCATGCTGCAGTGCCTGAGAAACGACCGCCGCATCGCCCACATTCTCACCACGTCTGATTATTGGGTGTACACCCTCCTAGACCCTCGCTACCGGGACAACTTACAAAGCCTCATCACACCGTTGAACCGGGAGCGTAAAATGCGGGAGTACCAAGACACACTGGTGCAATCCATAATGTTCTCCATTCCAGCCGAGAGCACTGCTGCTGCTACTGCTTTACAAAGCAGCTCTGTGCGTCGAGGCAGTGGAGACAGCTCTGCAACAAGAGGGAGCACAAGCAGCGCCTCTGCACAGGGCAAGACCAGTATGTTCCAAATGTTGCGAAGTTTTGTGGCAGCGCCACAAATGTCTACACCATCCGAGACGGCTCCAGTCAGCAGGAGGCAACGTTTCCGTAAGATGGTGACAGACTACATGTCTTTCCCTCTCAGTGTACTCCCAGATGGATCTTCCCCATTCAAGTTTTGGGTCTCTAAGCTGGATACATGGCCAGAGCTTAGCCAGTATGCATTGGAGGTGCTGGCTTGCCCTGCTGCCAGTGTATTATCGGAGCGCGTCTTTAGTGCTGCAGGTGGTGTACTAACAGACCGTCGCATGCGACTATCCTCCGATAATGTAGACCGGCTTACTTTTCTGAAAATGAACAAGGCATGGATCTCGCCAGAATTTGTCTGTCCGTTTTCAGATTAAATAACTGGTTCGCAACGTTATCCATGTCTCCTGTTATGTTCATCTTTCTACCACCTGAACTCTACTCCCTGGGCTACAACACTGGCAGTTGCTGCTCAGAAGTGTCGTGTCCACAGACCAATACACAAGCTATAGTGTTACTGGGGTTCAGTAATGTCAGCTGTTCCCCTGCTGTGTGAATGGCAAAAAGTCATGCTGCCTCCACCCTGTTGTCTTCTCATCCCTGGGCTTCAACACCGCCAGTTGTTGCTCGGAAGTGTCATTGGCACGGGTACTCACTCCTGCCCAGACTGGTTACAGCACGCCATCTGTTTCCTGTCAGTGTAAACGTCACTTAGCCTCCAATAAGTTGTCCTGTCGTGTTGCGGTCGGGTTAGCCGACTCTATGGTGCTTGGAGTTTAGGTGCTTCCTATGTGTGCTGCGGGATATGCAAATAAAGGCTGTTTCCGTTGTGACAATAGGACAATCACCCACTGTAGTACTGTGGGATTCGGTAACTGCGGCCGGCTCGCGGCCTGTCAACTTAAATTTCCATGGGTACCTTCTGCTACCCGTCCGGGTTCCAGTACCGTCAGCTGGTCCTCCGCAGTGCCTTTGGCCTAGGTGCCTCCATCTCGGTATCCGAGTTCCAGCAACGTCTGCTGGTCCTTGGTAGTGCTTTGGAGCACAGGTACCTCCTGCTTAGTAACCGTGTCCCAGTAACGTCAGCTGGTCCTCGGTTGTGACATTGGCTCTTTTCCTTCTGCTGCCCCTCCGGGTTCCAGCACAGTCAGCTGGTCCTCGTTACTTGCATTGGCTCTTGTACCTTCTGCTACCCGTCCGGGTTCCAGTACCGTCAACTGGTTCTCCGCAGTGCCTTTGGCCTAGGTGCCTCCATCTCGGTATCCGAGTTCCTGCAACGTCTGCTGGTCCTTGGTAGTGCTTTGGAGCACAGGTACCTCCTGCTTAGTAACCGTGTCCCAGTAACATCAGCTGGTACAAGGTTGTGCTACAAATACAAGATACAGAACAAGAGACACAAGAACAATAAGCAGAAGATCTAAAAGCAGAAGAACATGAAGTATAAGACCAAAATGAAGAGCAAAATATATGCTCTAAATTATAAGCAGAAGAAGACTAAGCAGTGTATGGGGGTGAGTCCGTTCCTCCTCGTGGTGCCCCTGGAAAATGCCTGCTGCTGCAGGCTAAACTGAACACGGACAAATACTGTTGTAATTTAAATCTTTTGTGACAGCAAGAACGGAAGAATGAAAAATTCATACTTTGACAGATTACAAGTACAGGATTCTCTGTCACAAATAAGAATATGATGAAGAAGATGAAGTACAATATGAATAAGAATAATAGTTTAATAAGAAGAATATGAGTAATGTTAACAAAAAGATGAATAGCAAGAAGTTTAAGAAGAAGATAAAGAAGGTGAAGATGAAGAATAATTTGATGAAAAAGATGATGCTGCTGAAGATTATGAAGGAGAAAGTGTGTCAAAAGTTAAAAGGTGAAGAGCATGGAAGTTGTGAAATATACATATTTGCCAAAATAGAAAAAACGTGAACAACATTGTCAATTTCTTCGTCAATCCGAACATCTTTAAAAAAAAATATATTTATGCTATTCCATTTGATTGGGTTAAACATCTATGCCTTTAATGTCTCCTCAACCTTCCCCAATACATTCTACATTACTCTTTGTTGTTTTCCTTCATGTACAATTAACCAACAAGGCAAGAATGGGTTTTTTTAATTCCGATATTTTGTTCCCATAGACTTACATTGGATTTCCGGTATCGGGTATCGCCGATATTTTTTGGGTATCGGCGATACCATTCCGATTCCGATACTTTTGGATATCGGAAAGTATCGCTCAACTCTATCCTTGACTGATCTCACCATTCTTCTTCTCTGCCTTTCTGATGTTTTTCTTGGCCTGCCACTTCTGGCCTTAACAAGAACTGTCCCTGTGTTCTTCCATTTCCTTACTATGTTCCTCCCAGTGGAAACTGACAGGTTAAATGTCTGAGACAGCTTTTTGTATCCTTCCCCTGAACAACTATGTTGAATAATCTTTGTTTTCAGATCATTTGACAGTTGTTTCGAGGAGCCCATGATGCCACTCTTCAGAGGAGATTCAAACAGGAGAACAACTTGCAAGTGGCCACTTTAAGTAGCTTTTCTCATGATTGCATACACCTGGCTATGAAGTTCAAAGCTCAATGAGGTTACAAAACCAAAAAAAGTGCTTTAGTAAGTCAGTAAAAAGTAGGTAGGAGTATTTAAAACAAGAAAATGATAAGGGTGGCTGTTATGGCCCATGAATGAGACATTTTCCAGACTGTTATGTTTAGGTAGCTGAGGAGAAAAAGCAAAAACGGCAATACACCAGAGAGGCTGGAACCTATTGGATTGCAGTAACCTGAACTAACCACACAACTAGAGGTAGCCATGGAGCGTTCCTACGTTGATCCTAGACGCCTCGTCACAGCCTGAGAGATAACTACACCTAAAGGCAGAAAGATGAAAGCTATCTGCCCCGGAGCAGATCCCCAAAGAAAATAGGAAGCCCCTAAACATGTAATGGCGGTTAGACAAGAAGAAAGCACGGACACAGACAGAAAATAGAATGAGCAAACGCTGGGGCCCAATCTGTCTAGACAGAAAAGTACAGGAAAGAATTCTGACTGCAATCCAACAAAAAACCCTAAAAAATACCAACTGTTCTGATTGCAAAAACACCTGAGATCACACGATCTCCACCACCTAAATCAGATCTCTGGTGTAACAAAACTAAGCCGCAGCCACTGAAAAAAACAGGAGAAAGCAAATGAACAAATAACAGTGGCTACAGATAAACTGAGAGGAGCACAGGCCCCAGGAGGGGACCCGGCTGGCCTCCACAAAAGTGCAGAAAATTATGCAAAAAGCAAGCACAAAAAGAAAAGCAGAAAATTTCTTATCTGAAAGCAGCAGATGCATGCAAGACTCCAGCAAACTTCCAAATGAACCAGGAACCACAATTGAGACAAGAACAATTGATCACCAGCGACCATCATGAGAGGGAACCTCCCTTATATCAGTCCAGTCAGTGATCCCAGATTGCCATTCCTCGCTGGAAGGTTTAGTACTGTCTGTAACCACCAGAGGTAGCCTCTGCTCAGAAACCATCTGTAGCACATTCATAACACCAGACTGTCCTGTGTATTTTACATGCTGTATTGCAGTCTCTCATATTGTTTACTGTTGCTATGTGTCCCTGTGTTTGCATAGCTGAAATCCTTCCTTTACATCAAGTTTGTCCTTTCTGTCTCTCTGTCTCCCTCTTCTGGGCATGATGTCATTTCCTTCTTCTTTCTCTTGTGTTTCATTCTCCATCTTGGTTTTATCAGATTCACATGTGTTTTCAGTCTGTCTGAAGAAAGTCTTTTTTACCTGCTGCTGTTTGTATGCATTCAACAAGAATTCTTAAAGAATTCAAAGTCTCTTCTGGATTCTTCATAACATGTGTGCCGGCAGCTGAGTTAAGCTATCTGCAATCGTCGCCAATTGTAAGTACGGTGAAGAAATCCAGCATCTCACAGAGCCATATTTGCAGCTACAGGCCCCGGGGACAGAATAGTAGCCATACTTATGCACCTGTCAAATTTTGTTTGAATGCAGATTGGACATGTTCTGCTAGTACAATAAACCTCATTTCAAGGCAGAAACATTACTGTGTCCAATAGTTATTAGATATATCAAACTGAAATAGCTGTTGCGAAAACACCAATTTTTATCAAACATTAAGCTTAAGATTAATAGGGGTGCCCAAACTTTTTCATATAACTGTATGAACTGGACTATCAGACTGTGTGCACACGTTCAGAATTTACAGCATAAAAATCTGCTGCAAATCCTGACGTGTTGGCAGGAAAAATGCTGCTTACAATGCAAATGTTTTTCCTGCTTTTTTTCTATGTGTTTTTGATGCATTTCTCCCATTAATTAGAATGGTTGAAAAATGCTGCAAAAATGCTGAAAGAATTGACATGCGCCAGATATGAAAGTGCTTCAAATCTGCAAGGAAAAAACAAGCAACATGCATCAGATTTCAGAAATCTCATTCACTTTGCTGGGACATTAAGGTTCCTACATGAGTATTTAGTTTTTGATGTTGCAGATTTTCTCCAGCATTTCTGGACTTATATAAATCAGATTATTTGCGTTTTTTCATTGCATCTTCTTATATGCATTTTTATGGTTTTTCTGACTTTAAACTTTTTGTCTGTTCTTGGTACGTTGTGCTTTAAATAAAGCTTTAAATAAAGCTGCTTTGTTTGTGTTACCTCATGGTATTTGGCTTTAACAAAACTTTATTGATAAAGTCATGTGCGGATTAAATTAGTTTTTTACCTGAGTATTTCTCACTTCTAATGCAATTCTATGTGGAAAATCTGCATATAAAACTCAGTTCTCAGTGTACCGACAAGATAAATTGACATGATTCACATTTGAAACGTGCACTGCAGATCAGTTAACATGGAGTAAAAAAAAAGCTCAGTGAGCATCAGATTTCTAGAAATTACATCCACTTTTCTGGAACTGTAAGATGCTGTGTGTTTTCTGCAGTGAAAATGTGCAGCATCAGAAATTCACCAAAACTTAATCATGAGTACACAGCCTAAAATGCCGTGTTTCTTACTGAAAAACATGCAGAAAAAAGACAGATTGATAAAAATAATGTATCATTCATACATATACATATATGTATATAAATGAGCAGGGGCGGACACTGGCAGCTTGGGGCCCCTGTGCAAGAAATGTGTCTGGGCCCACTTTATGGCAACAAAGCTACATGTATATATTGTGGTGCAATGACCCCTGATGCAGCTAGGGGGCACTGTGTATGGCCCTCGGGATATGCATGGAGGCATGTGATGGTTGGACGTTATGTATCGCAGAGGTGGGTGGCCCTGTGATGGAAGCCTGAGCATGTTTTGTTCAGCAAATCTACTGCTGAGAGTTTTGCTATACATTGGGAGGCTTCCAGGTGACTTGGAGAGCTGGGCGGGTCCAGTCACCTACAAACCCACCCAAGGGGTATGTGTCTGAATACCCAAGATAAAGCCTGTAGTTGTTTATGTGTATCAAAAGGACCTGTGGTGAGGTCATAACCATGTGACCTAACCATGTGATCCTGAACTCACCTGTGGGCGTGGTTACGGCTACGTAACTGAGTGTGCTTGGCACCTGTTAGAGAGTGTGTGGGAGTCTGCCAGTGTGGACAGACTTCCATGTGGGACATTACAGAGAGGACTCTGTGACTGAGGAGTGAGGCTCCAGGCAGGAGCTGAAACATTGAAGATTTGTATTGCCTGTTACTATGTGGTTTATGAAGCAATAAACCTAAGGACTTTTTGCATTAGAAAGTGTCTCCTGATTTACCTCTGAAGCAGCCGAGTGAGTGAAACCTTACAATTGGTGGATGGAATGCTGGCAGCGGCCCAAGGAGCACATGTTCCAGGACTGGGAATCAGGAACCAGAGGAGGAACGGACGGTCTGTGAAAACCGTGAGTGTGACCAGTGGTCACGAATAAACTGTGTTCATGTTTATGGGGTGCCTCTGATATGAGGTATCTGAAGAAGCTGTTAAGCAGTGGTGACAGACAGGAGTCTGTGTTATGTTGACCGGGGTCATTGAAAATGGAGAAAAAAGCATGCTGATATGATACCTCAGAGGAGGTGTCCGGAAAATCTCTCTGGCCGAGAGTGTAACAGACAGGAGTCTGTGTTGTACTGACGGGTCAGTGAAAGACTGTTTTTTGTCCTTGTGGGATGCCTCTATGAAGAGGAGGTGTCCGGAAACCTGCGTGATCAACAGGTAACAGACAGGAGTCTGTGGTGTACTGACAGGTCAGTGAGACTGTTGTTTTTTCCTTTGTGGGATGCCTCTATGAGAGAGGAGGTGTCCGGAAATCTCTGTGGCCAAGAGTGTGACAGACAGGAGTCTGTGTTGTGCTGACGGGTCAGTGAGAAACTGTTTTTTTTTTGGTGTTTTTTTTTCTCTGGAACACGTGTAAGGTGTGTGCTGTGGCTCGTGGAGTCACGAAGGGGACAAGTGGCTGGCTGTGACTCGTGGGGTCACGAAGGGGACAAGCGGCAGGCTGTGGACCAGCGGGTTCACGAAGTCGGCGGTGCAGGGACTTGCGCTGTGGCAAGGACAGCAAGAGGTTCTGCAGCAGCAAGAGCTGCAGTGGCAGGAGCGGCTTGTGCGTGGCAGCCGGAGGTGCTGGCGGGGGGTGGCAGTACCATCAGGAGTTGGTGAGGTACCATAAGGACTTCAGGTCCAGAGTGGGTGACCTCTTAAAGTGACGGTACCAGCCCCGAGAGACATAAGGGTCTGTGAGAACTGGGGTCTGGTAGAGCCGTGGGGGGAGTCCACGGTGTATAACCCTAGGAGGGGTGATGGCCCAAAAGGGGGCGGAGTCCAAAAAGGGGGTGGCAACCCAAAAGGGGATGATGGCCCAAAAGGGGCGGAGTCCCAAAAGGGGGCGGCAACCAAAAGGGGATGGTTGGCAAAAAAGGGGTGAATATCCCAACGTTAAAGGGAGGTGCAGACGAACTGTTGCCCGGGGCAAATATGTTGTGTGTGTCCAGTCTGCCTTACGAACTATCCACCCGGCACACTACTACGGGGTGTGCCCTGCAGATAAACCATGAAGACGTGGTGGGTCTGGTTGACTCGGGGAGTCCGGTGACTCTAGTGAGGGTTGCACCTGACGGGTTTCAAATACCTGGAAGAAAGGTCGGGTCATCTGTATCCATGGGGACACTAAAGATTATCCAGTGGCCAGGGTAGTCTTTGAGACAGGCTGGGACATTGCAGGACAGGATGTCGCTATAGTCCCTAATTTGTCGTGTCCAGTGGTCATAGGTCGGGACTCTAAACTGTTCTCTGGCTTGTGGGACAGGGGAGTTCCTCTACAGCAGGAGGGAGGCCTCTCTACTGTTGGGGTGGCAGACATTGGGACAGTGACACCTCCCAAAACTGACGAGTCAGACGGTGACACAGGAAGAAAGGATGCGTCTGCCCGACTTACTGACATGATGTCCTCTGAAATGTATGATAGTAGAACCAATGACGATGTAATAGATAAGACCTCTAGAACGGACACCCGGTTAGAGGGTAACGGGAGGGGCCCCGAGAGTGACTCCTGTCCAGACTGTGACTCGACTGCAAGGGAAAGCGAGTGCAGTAAGGTGGAGCCGAGTAAAAATGGCCGATCTTCCTCTCGCCGCAGGGGCCGCGGAAAGGCGGGACAGGCTGCATCCTCTAAGAAGAGAAATGATGAGGAAGAGTCAGGGTCAGGTACTGGTCAGATTACTGTCCTTGATAAAGAGGCCATGTTATCTCTGACAAATCCCAGCACAGAGGTAGGGCTGGAGGTAGAACAGACCTGTAGTAGATCCACATCTGCAATGCCCGGAAAGGGTGAAATGGCTCAGTATGATGAAGGCTCCAGGGTACCGGAGGCAGAGCTGGAGCTCTCTGAAGTTACTAAGAGTCGTGAGACAGTTGAAGCTGCGGATGCCGGAACAGGCGGAACTCTGAAGTAGCAGAGTGTGAGTGGACAAGAGTGCCCATCTGAAATTGTAATTAAAGAAGTGATGGTGCGACATGTGCTGGATAAAAGAGAGCAGGACCAGGAGGTAGAGCTGTTTAAAGAAACAGTGAAAGAGACAGTTGAGCAAGAAAGGGTCCTGAGACGAATAATTGAGCACAGAATGGAGGAGCTGGAGAAGGAAGTCTCTAAACTCAGAGATCATCTGTCAGCGTGTCTTAGTATGAACAAGGCCCTATGGAAAGATATGGAGGTGCTCAGAGAGGCCCAGGAGAAGCATCAGCAGGAGCTTCTCCGGAGGGAGGATGAGTGTCGCGGCTTGGCAGAGGAGCGAGATAAAGTTCTCCGTAAGCTCAAGATGGAGAAAGAGACTAATGCCCAGCTCCAGAAATCCACGGGAGACGAAGTACAGCAAGCGAAGTGCCATGCAGATGGCCACACAAGAAATGCTGAGGTCTTGGAGAACTGCGCTGATGCTCAGGATGAGGAGGTCCAACCGCATGTTCAGGAAAAGGAGACATCGCTTTTCAAGTGTATAATAGAGGTACCCGAAGACATGCAAGAAGCTTGTGCCAGTAAGGATGTACATGAGGCCTTTAGAAAAGCGGTAGAAGCATGTAGTGTGAACTGGGTGCCAGAGATGAAACAGTTGGTCATACTGTCGACTAAGGAAGTCACGATGAAGCGGGTGGCTATCCTGAGGGACATGTACCTACATTGTCTCCGCCCGAAGCAAATGATCCTAGTAAGAAATCACGAAGCCACTCGACGGTTGGAGAAAGCAAAAAAGGTTCAAAGTCAGCTAGGATTGATGGAAGACATCATTCAAGTGCCCAGAGGTCTGGTGAAGAAAGTTATCGGAAGACTGGGAAAATGATGCAGGAGATGGTGAATAAGTCCGGTGTGACGAGAGTCAGGATTCCGGCTGATGACGAAGTCCAGGTCGTGGGTGAAGACGGGATGGTTCCGTTCCTCATTGTCGGATCCATGGAGAGCCTTGGGAAATATCCGGATGCTCCTGGAGTATCGTGTGTCGTACCTGAGAGAAGTAGAGCAGCTACGACTTGAGAGGGAGCAGGTCAACAGAAACCTAAAAAAATGGAAAGAAGATGGCCGCCACATTCAACCCATGGTATTGAGAGGCGAAGAGGTTCGCTCGAGACTTCAAGTACTCAAGCTGGAGCTAATACAGGAAATAGGTCGCCTGATGGAAGAGGTAGAAGTAGCGATGCCTCAGTTAGCTCAGTGATGAGTGACCTAAGCAGGAGAACCTGTAGTAGACAAAACGAAAAGGACTCAGACCAGACAGGACGTATGGGTGCAAGAGAATTGCGACGCCGTACTGACCGCTGGGGATGGCGGGTGGTCTGACAGGGGGGCGTCA
>JARQOD010005564.1:0-47320 GCA_033576555.1 Oophaga sylvatica
GCAATTGCAGCATGCTGCGATTGTCACCGATTGTGGGTCGACTATCGCCAATGCAAGTCTATGGGAGCGATGAAAAATCTGATTACAAACGGACCGCATGTGTGACTTGCGATTAAATCGCACCGGTGTCCTTTAGAAAAGCCGGCAATTAATCCCCGGCTATACTGTAAAATCACACTGACAGCTTTATTAAAGAATAGAATCAATACATATACACACATAGAATACATATATATATATATATATATATATATATATATATATGTCATTGTGACACATATATATATACATATATTTATAATTCTTACACTTCTACATACTGTAATAGCCACTAATTCAATTGCCGGCTTTTGTGAAATCACAGAAGCCGACATGAAATGATACATTGTTTAGACACAGTTAGCCATGTCATTTCCTGTATTTTGATATATGGTTTGAACTTACAATTACATAAGTGTATGTGTGCAAAATTTCAGACATGTAGGGGTTAATTAAAGGTGTAAATTCGTTTTAAAAAAAATGTGTGGGCTCCCGCTGTATTTTCTCCACCAGACAGACAAAGCAAGCGAGTGGGGGCAGATAATAACAGCCTAGGGAGGGTACATTTTTTGTGCCCCCCCTGGCTACTGACATCTGCCCCCAGACACCCCAGAAAGGGCAAATCTAATTAGAGATTTGACACATTTTTTTTACAACGAATTTACACCTTTAATTAACCCCTACATGTCTGAAATTTTGTACACATACACTTATGTAATTGTAAGTTCAAACCATATATCAAAATACAGGAAATGACATGGTTAACTGTGTCTAAACAATGTATCATTCCATGTCGGCTTCTGTGATTTCACAAAAGCCGGCAATTGAATTAGCGGCTATTACAGTATGTAGAAGTCTAGGAACTATAATATATATATATATATATATATATATATATGTCACAATGACATATATATATATATATATATAATATATATATGTGTTCTATGTGTATTTATCTATTCTTTCTATTGTGATTTAAATACTATTCTTTTGGATCCATTATATGTCAGTTTTGCAAGCCTGCGATAAATTCTCGCAAGTCGGATGTAAATCAGATGTTACAACTATGGTCAGATGTGACTAAATCGCATCTTTCCAGGAAAATCGGATGCCTGACGGATGACTGTTCATGACATTTTGCTGCGATAATCGACCGACTAAAACGGTCAGATTTTTTACTCGGTGTGTGTGACTCCAGCCTTACTCCACCCACCTATCAAGCATATATAAACTGAGACCATGTGCCAGACTAGCTGGAAAGCTAATGCTTACTTACATTTAATATCACTGGTGCTACTTTCCTAATATTGCTTTTTCTGAGAGATTGATATTGCACTTTTGGACACCGCTTCTAGAAGATATATTTGTTTTCTTAAACTTTTGGATAACAAGATTCAGTTTTAAACACAAAGTCTGCTAAAGTAAGTTCAAATATTCATTCTCATTGAAGATATATCCTTTAAATAATTGAATAAATATTATCAAATGTTAAAAATGATTGGTCATAAAATAGCCTTCAGCTAAACAAATGATTTTGATAAGTTTACATCAGAGTGATACATTTATTTTACATCCTATAGTAATTTTGGTGTAATTGTGTAAATATATACCTCTGTATACAGGGGTACGGTTCTGGGGTCTGTACACACTGGGTCTGGTCCAGGGTTTGTATACAAGAAGTCTGGAGTAGAGTTGAGCGAAACAGGTCGTTCATTTTCAAAAATCGCTGATTTTCGCCAAAGTCGGCTTTCATGAAATGAAACCCGACCGTGGCCTGCAGTCGGCCGAATGCTCGACGACCAATTTGGCCAAAAAGTCGGGCCTGGTATCGCCGCTGCAAATTCCCCGCCCAAGACGCGTCATTGGCTGAGCCGCCCGCCGGCTCAGCCAATGAGCGCGCGCGGATTTAAAATCTCCGCCAAAGCGGCGCCGCTTATTGGCAGAGCCGGAGGGCGGTTCAACCAATGAGCAGCGCGGGATTCAAAATCCGTGCCAAAGCGGCGCCGCTCATTGGCAGAGCCGCCCGTCGGCTCTGTCAATGATCAGCGCGGGATTCAAATCCCCCGCCAAAGCGGCGCCGCTCATTGGCAGAACCGGCGGGCTGCTCATCCAATGAGCATCGCGGATTCAAATCCCACGCCATTGGCTGAGCGGTCCGCCCGGCTTTGTGTGTGTGTATGCAGGCATCGTCCAATGGGACAATAAGTCCTATCCGGCTATGCCTGCTACACTGTCAGTCTGTGTGTGCGTGTATGCAGGCATTGTCCAATGGGACTACAAGTCCCATTCGGCTATGCCTGCTGCACTGTTAGTCTATGTGTCTGTGTGTGTGTGCGCGAGGCTGTGTGTGTATATGCAAGCATAGTCCGATGGGACTACAAGTCCCATCTGGCTATGCCTGCTACACTGTCAGTGAGTGACACATTAACCAATGATGGGACAGTAGTAGTCTCATCATCCGGCTAATGTGCTGAATGTCCAAAAAATATACAGAACATATAACACAGAACATACATATAACACATAACATACAGAACATACATATAACACATATAATATACAACACATAACATACAGTACATACATATAACACATAACATACAGTACATTCATATAACATATAACATACATTTAACACATAACCTACATATACGGTAATACAGAACATACATATAACATACAACACATAATATACAGAACAAACATATAACATACAACACATAACATTCAGAACATACATAGAACATACACATAACATATAACATACAGAGCATACATATAACACATAACCTACAGTACATACACATAACATACAACAGATAACATACAGAACATACACATAACATACAACACATAACATAGAGTACATACTCACCAATCACCTATTCCCCGATGCCATCGTCTCCTGTAATAAAAATAAAATAATAAAGCAACCTATCCATCACCTGTCCGCCGTAATCCAGATAATAACGAGTGTCCCACGACGATCTCCGGTACAGAACGCTGACATCATGTGATGTCAGCGCTCTACACCGCCCCTGCGATGCACTGACATCAGACGCCAGGAGAGAATGACGTCACTTCCGTTCATTCTCTCACTGGCAATGCTGGGTGAGAAAATTCCCACGCAGCATTGCCATAAAGTCAAAGAACGAACTCAGTGATGCACTGCAGAAGACATTGTCTCCTGCATCACCTGATGTCACTGTTCTGTAGGGGAGACGGTCGTGGGACATTCGTTATTAATTGGACTGCATCGGACAGGGAGTATACTGTTGTTTTATTTTTTTACGTTTTATTACAGGAGATCGAGGGCGTCACTTGGATCTGAGCGTATAATAAAGATATGAAAACCGTGTTTTGTTTTATTTCATTAAAATAATTTATTCTTATGCGTGTGTTGTTTTTTTAAACCTTTATTAATTTAAGATTAATAATGGATAGGCGTCTTATTGATGCCTCTCTGTTATTAACCGGTCTTAATATCACCTTACAATAGCATGGTGATATTAACCTCTTATTACCCCATATCCTACCGCTACAGGGGAGTGGGAAGAGAGGGGCTAAGTGCCGAATTGGCGCATCGCACAGATGCGCCAATTCTGGGGCGGCTGGGTGCTGGTATTTTTAGCCAGGGGGGTGCACCAATATCCATGGCCCCTTCCTAGGCTATGAATATCAGCCCGCAGCTGTCTGCGTAGCCTTTCTGGCTTTAAATTACTGGGGACCCCATGTCATTTTTTTGTGGGTCCCCCTATTTTAATAGTCAGTAAAGGCTAGCTGCAGGTTGATATTCAAAGCCTGGGAAGCTCCTTGGGTATTAACCCCTTCCCAGGCTAGAAATATTGGCCGGAGCCCACGCCATTTTTTAAAAAAATTTACGCTATTGCGTGAAGATTTTGTGTGTGTGCGCGTGCGCGTGGGTCTTTAGCTATTTATGTACCATTTTATCTATTATCTATTTATCATCTATCTATCTGTCTATTATCTAGCTATCTATCTTTCTATTTATCTGTCATCTATCTATTAGCTATCTATCTATCTATCTATTATTTATCTATCTATTTATTATCTATCTATCTATCTATCTATTATCTAGCTATCTGTCTATCTATCTGTCTATAGAGTCACGCACACTGTATAAAAATCTGACCGTATTATACGGCCGTAATACGCCGAAAAGTCCCCTGAACAGTGATACGTATGTCATCCGTGTGCAATGCAAGGATGCGATTTCCTCGCATCCAAATATCCGTGTGTCATCCGGATGGCATCCGTACGGCGAGATTTTCTCGCCGGCTTGCAAAACCGACATAATGTATTGAAATGACAGTTTTAATATCACAAAAGAAAGAATAGATAAATACACTGTAACATTTCCAGGGGGATATAGCTCTAGGATCGCTGTCTGGGTAGACAGAGTGACATGAAACAGTTCATTCAGACAGCAGTTCTGGTGAAAACTGGCCGCAACCAGCTTTATTAAAGTCCACAGCAAACAGATAAAAATAAAGCATAAACAGAAAACCTAGGCTTGTCTAGCCACTAATTACACATAGATAGATTGCCCTGTCTATCCGGGTCCCGGCTCTACCAGCCTGACCCAAAACAACACATATGATATATGTTACCAGTATGGAGTTTCACAGATACTCCTCCTTGTGTCTGAAGGCACCTTCAATGTCCAGACTTGAGAGAGATCCACTCCTATTCAGCCGCTATTCGCACGGATTCTCACTGAGACTACTCCTGTGTCCGGGGTACTTCCTGCACCCAGACTGAGATAGCTCAAACTCCTGGAGACTGCTTCTTGTGCCTAGACTCCTTGTCCAGACTAAGCGAGCTCCCACTCCTGGAGACTGCTTCTTGTGCCGGACCCCTTCCTGTGTCCAGACTAAGGCAGCTCCCTGACTGTGTTCCAACACACCTACTTCTGGTCTCCTAATTAACACCTGAGTGATTTCAGGCCTGAGCTGCAAGTGTGTACTGGATGTAAGGTGTAGTGACCTTTCTCTACCACTAGGTCTACAAAGCCACACACCTCCCTTATACCAGTCAGTAAAGTAGCTAGGTGAAATATACACCCCATTCAATACACATACTCTCACTGTCTCACAACACATAGAATACATATATATAGGGTACATACCCATTTGCGAGAAACAAAAACGTCTCGTTTTCCAGATGTAAAAAACGGTCAGATTCTATGCAATTGGCATGCGATTTTTAATTGCACCCTCAGTTTTCCATCCGTTTTGCAACCGTATGCAATGCGATGTAAACATGACGTTTTACATCCAGCAGTTCTCTCTATGTAAAATCTCATGTTATAATCACATTGTAAAAAAAAAACTGTACACAAAAAGCAAATAATTATATATAAATATATATATATATATATATATATATATATATATATTGTAAGCTTTTCAGGGGATATAGCTCTGGGATCGCCGTCCTGGTAGACGGAGTGGCACAAAACACTTCATTCACAGACAGCAGTTCTGGTGTAACTGGTCGCAACCAGCTTTATTAAAGTCCACAGCAAACAGAACGTGATAAAAACAACTCATAAACAGAAATCCTAAGCCTCTCCGGCTACTTACTACACATAGATAGATTCCCTCACTATCAGGGATCAGACTCTAACAGCCTGACCCAAAACAACATATTATATTCAGCAGTTACCAGCGTGGTTTTCCTAGAGACTCCTCTTGTGTCTGGAGGCACATCCAGCATCCAGACTGAGAGAGCTCCCCTTATATTCAGTAGTTACCAGCATGGAGTTTCGCAGAGACTCCTCTTGTGTCTGGAGGCACATCCAGCATCCAGACTGAGAGAGCTCCCCTCCTGGAGACTCTTCCTGTGTCTGGACTCCTATCCAGACTGAACGAGCTCTCTGTCTGTGTTCCCAGCCACCTACTTCTGGCTGCCTAATTATCACCTGAGTAGCTTCAGGTTTGAACTGCAAGCGTGCACTGAATGGAAGGTGTAGTGACCTTTCTCCACCACTAGTTTTACAAAGCCATACATTTCCCTTATACCAGTCAGCAAAGTACCTAGGTGAAATGTACACCCCATTCAATATATATGCTTTCACTGTCTTACATATCCCCCCCCTTTTCTCCAGACCGGAGGGCTGGTCATCCAGACCGGAGGGCTGGTCAACAATCCCAAAGAGACAGTGAACTCCGGACACGTCATTGCCATCATTAGCTTCATCTTCACCCTTGTCATCTATATCTTCACCTGAGCCATCCGCACTACCCTGTACTCTCCCGGGCCTATGCTCTCTGCGGGCCTCGGGTATCCTGCACGGTTTGACCTTAGTGCCGGGCTCAGTTTCGGTATAGTGCCTCTCCAGAGAAGTACGACCAGGTACGTCAGAACACCTCTGCTGATTCTTCCTCAGAACCTCTCGTACCTCCTGTCCTTGGTGCACTGACCATGTGTCACCAACTATCCCAGGTGGTAAAGAGGGTTTTGCACCTTTCTCTAATTCCCCCTGAACTTTCTTTAGCACATCTACTTTCTTAAATATCAGTTGATTCATGAATTCTATTTCACAGAACTTAAGCTCCTCTGCCATGGTCTCTGACCATTTTAAGCTACACTGTTCAAATGATTGGCACTGTAGAAGGAGCTGATCGTTTTTCTTTTGCAGTACACATAATTCATCCTCTTCTTGTACAGGCTCACTTTGCATAAGACGCAGAGCTCTTACTTCTTTCTCCAGGAGATCCACATCTTCTAACAAGTCAAGGCTCATCATCTTTTCTGCTTTCACCTCCTCGTGTAGTTGCGGCATTTGCTCTCGCAACGAAGAGACTCCCTGTATCCTTCCTTTTACTTCATTGTCCTTCTCAAGAAGGTGCTCATGGCTCTCATCACGCTCCTTCATCACAGTTTGAAATTTTTTCTGAGAAGTAATTAATTCCTCTGGTACCTGTGCAACCATTTTTCCTTGATCTTGCAAGGTACTATATACACTTTCCCTGTCACTTCGTACTCTCTGTAGCAACTGCTGGCACCGCTCACGTTCCCGGCGAAGAGATAGCACATCCAGTTTACACTGCTGCAGCTGCTCGCGTAATGCAACAATATCAGTCTTCATGTCTTTGGTGGAGACCTCATGGAGACGCATCTTCTCCTGTAGCTGTTGGACGTCTTTTACGACTTTGGCCGCTTCTTCAGTCTCATCATTATGGTAACCAATATCTCCATTTATTCCAGCTTTCAAGTTCTCCTTGATAGCTGCATCTGTATACTCAGACCCCGCCTGACTCTTCTCTTCCACCGCGTTCTGCATCCCATCTGAGCTCCCGTGTGTCTGCAGCGGCAACGGAGTGATACATCGCTTTTCCCATTCGTTGGGACGTGGCTCAGATGTAGACTCCATGAAAGTGCGCTTGAGCTCACCAATGCCAGCCTGATGTCTCAAAATCTCATCTTGTGATTTATCCAGATCCTTTGTGCCGCTAGGGAACACTGCTGGAGCACCGGGCGCCGAACTTCCAGCCTGAGCTTTACGAGTTGCAGCTACTGATCCGGACAGTAAACCGTCCACGCCGCTGTCTCCGGCCGAAACAGATTCCTGGGTAGAGTCAGCCCCCACATCTTCAGTCTTGTTCCTCCCAGCTTCACTTGAGACCTCAGCTTCTGATGAGGCACCTGGTTTGGTGACTACCACTTCTATGGCTTTTTCCACCTCTGCAGCATCACCTTCAGAGTCCTTGGCATGATGCAGATCCACACCATACATTGATAACTTCTCATTTATATCCTGCTCACTTTCAGGGTTATACAATTCATCATCTTGATCTGGAACCTTAGTTAACATGTCATCCAAAACATTAACTTCACCATCTTTTCCCTGGTTTCCCTCAGGTGGTCCATCAAGTACGTGACTATGTGACAACCCCAACACTATATTTCTATATAGCTCAGGTACCAGGAGCTGACTCACGACCTTTCCCTGGACTTCAGTGTCCCTATACAACAGGTTATTGTTCATGGCAGCATGAGGAAACCTCTCCTCAGAGCCAGGCTCTTGGGAACCTCATTTAGAACAATTATATTTTTCTGTGCCGTTTTAAGAGTGTGGTCTCGCAACCGCTCATTCCCAAAATTGGCACAGGACACAGGTAGGTCAGGGACACTCGGTTCCCGAGAACCACCATCCTCGTCTCCCAACATCACCTGCAAAGGAATTTCATCTTTATCACGGTCATCATCATTATCATTATCAATATCAGCATCATTATCATAATCATCATCATCATTATCACATAAGTTTAACGGCCCACTAGCATTGTGTTCTGCCCCTCGGGACTGCGCACCCTCAGTAGGAGCTTCATCACACTGTCCAACAGAATCATTTTTCCCCCAGAGATCCTTAGATCGGGGAAAGTCATTACCCAATATGACTGGGTGCACCAGGTTCTTCACTACCCCCACTTCACATGAAACCTCCCGAGTTTGGGGACCAAGTCCACGGCAGTCTCTGGGTAGACTTTAGTGTCTCCATGGATGCACACCACACTCAGGTGTTTATCAGGGATGAAGTCCCTATCAATCAGGCTGTCACGCACGAGAGTCACTTGACTCCCTGAGTCCAGTAGGGCCTGTGCTGGGCAGTCATTTACAACCACCGGGTACACCTGTGGTCCAGTCTCTTCAGCTGAGGTGGCCACACACACAGGTTCTGCGCAGAGAGAGAGGGACCTGCCAACATCACAGTACATAGGCTCCCCCTCTAGTGGACAGTTGGCTGCAATTTCACGACATCTCCAACACTGTCCATCACACTTTTCCTCCCATATGTCCCCTCGGGCCTGAACCCGTCTATCAGCATACCCCATGTCCCCAACAGCTGGAACGCTCTTACCGGGAGAGTTCGGCGTCCGGGAACTCTGAAGTGATGACCGCTCAGACGGCTAGTCACGGAGGCAGTCTTTGGTGGCGAAGGCCCTCTCCATCAGGCTGACCAGACGATTGGCGTCCTGGTGGTCTCCTTGTCCGACCTCTGGCTGCACCTCAGGAGGACCTGCTCGGGTGTAGTGGTCCACCATCACCGCCTCGACCCCATGATCAGGTTTGCTGACGGCAGACTCCCGCTCTTTCTTTAGTACTGGGTCGTAGGGGTCCATCATCTCTTCGACCATGCCGACATGTCTGCCGACGTCAGGCTCCAGCCTCTTCTTCACTGCAGGCAACACAGGTGCCCCTGCAACACCACTCTGGGACGAGGTGCTGAAAGTTTTTTTTAGTGCTGCAATCTGTTCAAAAAACAACCGGTTAGTCTCCTGCTGCTGCTGCTGCCAGCTCTGCTGGGCCTGCAGCATGCTCTGCTGGGCCTGCTGCCAGCTCTGCTGGGCCTGGACCAGGTGCTTAATGAGCTCCTCCATACTGCCGGACTTATTTGTCTCAACAACGGCAGTCTTATGTTGCACACCAACTTGCGCCCTTTGTTTAATCAGAGCCTCCAGGCTGTCATCCACGCTGTCAGACTTCTCTGTCTCAACAACGGCAGTCTTCACTCAAGACATACATACTCCACAGTCTTTTCCACAGAAAGTTTCAGCTTTGCTGTGCATACACTTTTTTTTTTTTTTTCTTTGCAAAGTCTATTAGGGCTACTGTCTCTTTAAGACTGCTCCAACAGACGTTTCTTTTGCTGTCAAACTTTTTTTTTTTTTTTTTCTGCTGCCGCTTCAACCACTGTGCTGCCCCAGCATTCTAGCACCAATTGTAAGCTTTTCAAGGGATATAGCTCTGGGATCGCCGTCCTGGTAGACGGAGTGGCACAAAACACTTCATTCACAGACAGCAGTTCTGGTGTAACTGGTCGCAACCAGCTTTATTAAAGTCCACAGCAAACAGAACGTGATAAAAACAACTCATAAACAGAAATCCTAAGCCTCTCCGGCTACTTACTACACATAGATAGATTCCCTCACTATCAGGGATCAGACTCTAACAGCCTGACCCAAAACAACATATTATATTCAGCAGTTACCAGCGTGGTTTTCCTAGAGACTCCTCTTGTGTCTGGAGGCACATCCAGCATCCAGACTGAGAGAGCTCCCCTTATATTCAGTAGTTACCAGCATGGAGTTTCGCAGAGACTCCTCTTGTGTCTGGAGGCACATCCAGCATCCAGACTGATAGAGCTCCCCTCCTGGAGACTCTTCCTGTGTCTGGACTCCTATCCAGACTGAACGAGCTCTCTGTCTGTGTTCCCAGCCACCTACTTCTGGCTGCCTAATTATCACCTGAGTAGCTTCAGGTTTGAACTGCAAGCGTGCACTGAATGGAAGGTGTAGTGACCTTTCTCCACCACTAGTTTTACAAAGCCATACATTTCCCTTATACCAGTCAGCAAAGTACCTAGGTGAAATGTACACCCCATTCGATATATATGCTTTCACTGTCTCACAATATATACAGTACAGACCAAAGTTTGGACACACCTCATTCAATGATTTTTCTGTATTTTCATGACTATGAAAATTGTAGAATCACACTGAAGGCATCAAAACTATGAATTAACACATGTGGAATTATACATTACACTTTAAAAAAAAAGTGTGAAACAACTGAAAATATGTCTTATATTCTAGGTTCTTCAAAGGAGTCACCTTTTGCTTTCATTACTGCTTTGCACGCAGAAAAGGTGAACGGATGGACTCTACATCCTTGGTTCCCACCGTGAAGCATGGAGGATGTGGTGTGATGGTGTGGGGGTGCTTTGCTGGTGACACTGTTGGGGATTTATTCAAAATTGAAGCGGTAAGCGGTCCAGCTCACCCCAAACCATCTCGATTGGGTTCAGGTCTGGTGACTGTGGAGGCCAGGTAATCTGGTGTAGCACCCCAATACTCTCCTTCTTGGTCAAATAGCCCTTACACAGCCTGGAGGTGTGTTTGGGGTCATTGTCCTGTTGAAAAATAAATGATGGTCCAACTAAACGCAAACCGGATGGAATAGCATGCTGCTGCAAGATGCTGTGGTAGCCATGCTGGTTCAGTATGCCTTCAATTTTGAATAAATCCCCAACAGTGTCACCAGCAAAGCACCCCCACACCATCACACCACCTCCTCCATGCTTCACGGTGGGAACCAGGCATGTAGAGTCCATCCGTTCACCTTTTCTGCGTGCAAAGCAGTAATCAAAGCAAAAGGTGGCTACTTTGAAGAATCTAGAATATAAGACATATTTTCAGTTGTTTCACACTTTTTTGTTAAGTGTAATGTATAATTCCACATGTGTTACTTCATAGTTTTGTTGCCTTCAGTGTGAATTTACAATTTTCATAGTCATGAAAATACAGAAAAATCATATATATATATATATATATATATATATATATATATATAAAATCATAAACTTATACATAGCAGAATAGCGGCTAATTCAGTTGCCGGCTTTAATTACAGAATCCGACATGAAATGACACATGGTTTAGATACAGTAAACCATTTAATTTCATGTAGTTTGAAAGTTATGTGATTTTTAATTGCACCCTCAGTTTTCCATCCGTTTGCCCTTCGTATGCAATGCGATTTAAACATGACGTTTGACATAGAGCAGTTCTCTGTATGTAAAAACTCATGTTAAAATCACATTGTAAAAAAAAGTACAAAAAAAAGTTAAAAATATATATATATATATATATATATATGTGTGTATATATATATATCAGACACTTATACATAGCAGAATAGCTGCTAATTCAATTGCCGGCTTTCATTACAGAATCCGACATAAAATTACACATGGTTTACAAACAGTTAACCATTTCATTTCATGTAGTTTGATATATGGTTTTCACTAACAATGATATGAGTGTATGTGTGCAAAATTTCATACATGTAGGGGTTAATTAAATGTGTAAATTTGTTGAAAAAAAATGCGTGGGCTCCTGCGGTATTTTCTCCACCAGACAGCGAAAGCCAGTGAGTGGGGGCAGATAATAATAGCCTAGGGAGGGTGCATTTATTTTGTGCCCCCCCACCTACTAACATCTGCCCCCAGCCACCCCAGAAAAGGCAAATCTATAATTAGATGCGCCCTTTCTGGCACTTAGCTATTGGAAGGTGACTTTAAGCCAGGTTAATAATTGAGAGTTGTCAATTAGACAACTCTCAATTATTAATCCTATTGAATGAAATAAAAAGAAAACTCACACACTTTAATTAAAAATCATTTAATGAAATAATCACACAGTTTTTGACCATCTTTTATTTTACAGGTAATCCGTGCGAAGCCCTTGTTCTCCTGTAATAAAAATAAAATAATAAAGCAACATTATTGTTACCTATCCGGTGCTCTGTCAAGTCCCACGCTGTAATCCTTCACAAAGGGTTAACTGGCTTACAGCTAGCAACACAGCTAATGCTGCCAGCTCAGCTGTAAGCCCCCGAATGAAGGAGTTCCTCTCCCGGCCGACAGGAGAGGAAGTGGTTAGCTGGGAAGCTTAATTGATTGCTTCCCAGGCTAATCAGTTCAGGTCAGCCAGGGACACAGCACAGCATCAGTGACGTCAGAGGGAGTCCCCGGCTCACCTGAAGTGAACTGATTAGCTTGGAAACTGGGAAGCAATCAATTAAGCTTCCCACACTAATCACTTCCTCTCCTGTCAGCCGGGAGAGGAACTCCTCACTAATAATAGATAGGTAGATAGATAATAGATAGATAACAGATAGATAGAGAATAGATAGGTAGATAATAGGTAACAGAAAGATAGATGACAGATAGATAGAAGAAAGATTGATAGATAGAAAATAGATAATAGATAGAATGGTACATAAATAGTTAAAGACCCACACACACACACATAAAATCTTTACGCAATAGGGTAAATTTTTTAAAAAAGCAGAAAAAATGGCGTGGGCTCTGCGCCAGAGGGGGAAAGCCAACGGCTCGGGCCTATATTTCTAGCCTGGGAAGGGGTTAAAACCGATGGAGCTTCCCAGGCTTTGAATATCAACCCGCAGCTAGTCTTTACTGGCTATTAAAATAGGGGGATCCACAAAAAAAGACATGGGGGTCCCCCAGTAATTTAAAGCCAGAAAGGCTACGCAGACAGCTGCGGGCTGATATTCATAGCCTAGGAAGGGGCCATGGATATTGGTGCACCCCCCTGGCTAAAAATACCAGCACCCAGCCGCCCCAGAATTGGCGCATCTGTGCGATGTGCCAATTTCGGCACTTAGCCCCTCTCTTCCCACTCCCCTGTAGCGGTGGGATATGGGGTAATATCACCTTGCTATTGTAAGGTGATATGAAATGATGAGAGAGAGATAACAAACAACCCGGACAGTGTTGTCAGCATTTTCAATGGTGGCGACGGATCCGCGGGCGGAATCTGTCAAAAACGGATGCCAGCGGATCCGTCGTAGTCCGCCATTTTGGTGGACAAAAAAAACGTTGCATTGGACGTTTTTCTGAAATGAAGGACGCCAAATTTTTGGCAGATCCGTCAAAAAACGGACCCAACGGACGACCATCCGTCAAAATCTGTCACTAATGCAAGTCAATGGGAAAAAAAAGGATCCGCCAAAAAAAAAATGGCAGATCCGTTTTTTTCATATTTTGACGGATTTTGACTGACGTCGCACAACTGAAGTGTGAAAGAGGCCTAAGACGCCTATCCATTATTAATCTTAAATTAATTAAATTAATAAAGGGTTAAAAACAACACACGCATAAGAATAAATTATTCTAATGAAATAAAACACAACACGGTTTTCATCTCTTTATTATACGCTCAGATCCATGTGACGCCCTCAATCTCCTGTAATAAAACGTAAAAAAATAAAACAACCGTATACTCCCTGTCCGACGCAGTCCAATTAATAACGAATGTCCCACGTGTTAGAACCCTCTTGTTAGATTTTGTTTCAGTTTGCTGTCACATGACCTTTTTTCCCTATTTAGTCTGGCTCCGCCCTTCTGGCTTTGCTGGACTTCATTGTATTATCTACTCTTAAGCTAGCCAGGTGCTTAGGTGCCTTACTCTGTCAGTTTTGCTTGATCTTAGGATCTCTTAGTATTTGTTTTCTGTTTTATATTCCCTGCTACACTTTCTGTTAGGAGGAGTCCATCTTTTCACCCAGTCCCTAGATCTTGTAGGGATTCCTCCCTCGCAACTATAGGTCTTCGTTCAGACTAGCTGAGGACTTTAGCGGGTCTGGTCGCAGGATCAGGTCCCCCGTTACATCGTAGGGATCCAGCTCAGTCCTATTGTAGGGACAGAATTCCCACCTTTCCTTAGTGCTTGTAGCAGATCATAACAGTAAGTCCAGCCCAAAGAAAAAAAAAAAAAAAATCTCTAAGGAAAGATTTTCAGTTTCTATTATGGTGTCGGTTCAGGATTTGGCTCAACACCTGCAGCGACTCTCTCTGGAGGTGGCTGAAATCCAGCAACACGTGAGTAGTTGTCCTGGAGCTGATTTCGTGGAGCCAAAGGTACGTTTGCCTGATTTATTTTTTGGTGAACAACAAGATTTTTTTTCTTTTAAAAATGCTTGCTTGTTGTATTTCCGTTTGAGACCCAGATCCTCTGGTGATGAATCACAGCGCATAGGGTTCATAATGTCACTTTTGCGCAAAGAACCTCAGGACTGGGCCTTTTCTCTGCAGCCTAGTGATCCATGCTTTGGATCAGTGGATGGTTTTTTTTCTGCTTTGGGGTTATTGTATGACGATCCGGATCGTGTTTCATCAGCTGAGACAGAATTGAGACGTTTGAGACAGGGATCAGGTAATGTGGAAAAATATTGTACTCACTTCCGAAGGTGGTCCGCTCAGGTGGGCTGGAACGATTCAGCTTTGAAAAGTTTATTTCTTGCAGGGTTAAGTGAAAGGGTTAAAGATTTGCTGATTGCTTATCCCATACCTGGTAACTTGCAAGATCCAATGCAATTAGCCATACGGGTGGATAGGAGACTGCGTGCAAGGGTTAATGAGAGTAAAGGGTATGCCACACTAAACAATATCGCTAACGGGATCGCTAAAAAACGTCACTATTTAGCGATCCCGTTAGCGATGTTGTTCAGTGCGGCAGCTGCCAGCGACGAGCTTCCTGCTGTGATCTGGCTCGTCGCTGGAATCGTTCCGGACCCTATTTCATCGCTGGCGCTCCCGCTGGGTAAGTATCTTATCGCTGTGTGGCACCTTTTCTTAGCGATTTAGCGGTACTTTTGTACCGCTAAAGTCGTTAAGAAGATCGCTAACGGCGATAGCGTCGTTAACTATATCGCTAAATGCGGCAGCATTTAGCGATATAGAAACAATCCCGCTAGCGATCTCATTAGTATGCAACGCTAACGAGATCGCTAGCGGGATAGCTTAGTGTGGCAGTACCTTAAGTCTGCTTTGTCAGCTCCAAGTTTGGAGAAGGAATGTACTGACATTGCAGAGCCGATGGAAATTGGAGCAATGGCACCTCACTCTCGAGAAAAAGAACGCAGATTTGCTCAAGGTTTGTGTTTCTACTGTGGTAAATCTGAGGATTTCATTAAGAACTGTGTGCTTCGAATGAATAAAGAGAGAAAAAAAATGAGGTCAGTTTTGCCCGCATAGCTTGTTTAAACAATAAAGGTGTCTTTCTTTCTGCTACCACTGCTGTTGAGGAGGAATTAATGGAGTTTCGGGTATTTGTGGATTGTGGTTCAACTCTCAATGTGATTGATGGGAAATTTTTGAAAAACTTAAATTAAAACCCAAACTTCTATCTTCTCCTATTAATGTGGTGTCTGTGGATGGTTCTCACTTGAAAAATGTTACTCACCATATCTGTGAATTTCCTCTTACTATTAATGGTGTTCATCAAGAGAATTTGGATTTGGTAGTTTTGAATAATTTGCCCTCACCGGTGATTTTGGGGTTACCCTGGTTAAAATTGCACAATCCGGTACTGGATTGGTCTACCAATGAAATTAAGTCCTGGAGTCCTAAGTGTTATGACAAGTGTTGTAACGGGCGTATTGCTTCTGTAAGTTAAGGGGGAGTTACCTGTACCTATTCAGGATTTTTGGAAAGTTTTTTCTGATAAGGAATCGCAGGTATTGCCTCCTCATAGAGATTATGATTGTACTATTGAATTTGTCCCTGGAGCGACTCTTCCTAAAAGTCGTTTATTTAATTTGACTATTCCTGAGAGAAAGGCTTTGGAGGAATACATACAGACAAGCTTGGCCGCCGGTCACATTAGGCCTTCCAAATCTCCTGTGGTGGTTGGATTTTTTTTTATTACAAAAAAGGACGGCGGTTTACGGCCTTGTCTAGACTTTCGTGAAATTAATAAGATTACTGTACGCAATCCTTACCCACTGCCATTGATTCCTGATTTGTTTAATCAGTTAGTGGGGGCCAAGTGGTTCTCGAAAATTGATCTTCGAGGGGCATACAATTTGTTGCGCATGAAGGAGGGGGATGAATGGAAGACTGCGTTTAACACTCCACTGGGTCATTTTGAGAATCTGGTCATGCCCTTTGGACTTTCCAGTGCTCCGGCATTTTTTCAGAATCTTATTAATGACATCCTTAGACCTTTGATCGGTAGAAGTGTGGTTGTGTATTTGGATGACATTTTGATTTATTCACCGGATTTGGAGTCTCATTGGAGGAGTGTGCGTGAAGTATTACAGTTACTGAGTGATAATTCACTTTTTGCCAAACTAGAAAAATGTGAGTTCGCTGTACAGAGACTTAGTTTTTTGGGCTACATTGTCTCCAGTGAAGGTTTTGAGATGGACCCGGTGAAAGTGCAAGCTGTGCAGGATTGGCCTAGACCTATTGGTGTGAAATCAATACAGAGGTTTTTGGGGTTCGCCAATTATTATAGAAAATTCATAAAAAAATTTTCTGTGATTGCCAAACCTCTGACCGATTTCACCAGGAAAGGTGCTGATGCGGTTCAGTGGACTACTGAGGCCATTGAGGCTTTTGTGTTGCTAAAGGAGAGGTTCAGCTCTGCTCCCATCCTTACGCAGCCTGATGTGACTAAACCATTTTTGGTTGAGGTTGATGCTTCTTCTGTGGGGGTCGGCGCGGTGTTGTCTCAGGCAAAGACGGATGGAGTACATCCCTGTGCTTTTTTTTCAAAGAAATTTTCTGAGTCTGAACTAAATTATGTTATCGGTAATCGGGAATTGTTGGCAATTAAACTCGCATTTGAACACTGGCGTCATTTTTTGGAGGGAGCGGAATTTCCCGTTCAAGTCTTCACCGATCATAAAAATCTGATCTACCTTGATGCTGCCAAACGCTTGAATGCCCGTCAGGCTAGGTGGGCACTGTTTTTCTCACGGTTTAATTTTACCGTTACTTACATCCCAGGTACTAACAATGTTAAAGCTGATGCTTTGTCTCGCAGCTTTTCTCCTATGGTGGGTACTGAGGAGGAGGAGGAAAACATCTTGCAAGAGGGGGTTGTTATTGCTGTTTTGGACTCCGTGTTGGAAGATGAGATTCTTAAAGCACAGGAGAATGCCCCATCTAACACGCCGCATGGGAGGTTGTTTGTGCCTGGTACCCTGAGGAGAGATTTGTTTGATGAATGTCATGACTCTCGGTTGGCAGGTCATCCTGGAATCTCTGAGACCAAGAGACTTGTGGGTCGCAGTTTTTGGTGGCCAGGATGGCAGAAGGAAGTCATTAAGTGGGTGCGCCAATGCACTGTGTGTGCTAGATCTAAGTCTTCTCATTCTCCTGCTGCGGGGTTGCTTTGCCCTTTGGAGGTCCCTAGTGCACCTTGGACACATTTGGCTATGGACTTTATTACTGACCTTCCCCCCTCTGAGGGTTTCACTGTCATCTGGGTGGTCGTGGACCGTTTTAGCAAGATGTGTCACTTGGCTCCTTTCATCATACTGCCCTGCGCTAAGACTCTCGCTAAGGCCTTTGTCAAGGAAATAGTCAGACTACATGGTGTTCCTACTGACATTGTTTCTGATAGGGGACCTCAGTTTGTGGCTCGTTTTTGGCGCGCCTTTTGTGACAGGTTGGGAGTTCATTTGTCGTTTTCATCCGGATATCATCCTGAGTCTAATGGTCAGACAGAAAGGAAAAACCAGGATGTTGAGCAGTTCTTGCGTTGTTTTGTGACTGATAATCAAGAGGGGTGGTCTGAGTTTCTGCCACTTGCTGAGTTTGCTCTTAACAATCATACATCCGCTTCTGCTGGTTGTTCGCCTTTTTTTTGTTGTACTGGGAGACATCCGTCTTTTGGGTCATTTTCCAAGTTGGGATCGGCTGTACCTGAAGAGGAGAATTTTTCTGGTGTTTTGGAGAGAGTTTGGACTGATGTACGTGGTAATCTTCAGGAGGCTAACAAAGATCCAAAGTGTATTTTGATAGAAAACGACAAGAGGTTTTGTTTGCTATTGGTGACATGGTTTGGTTGTCCTCTAAGAATCTGCGCTTGAGGATTCCGTCTAAGAAATTGGGTCCCAAGTTTGTAGGGCCCTTTAAGGTGCTTCAGGTTATTAACCAATCTGCTGTTAAGTTGGAGCTTCCTACCTCCTGGAAGATTAATCCGGTGTTTCATGTTTCTCTCTTGAAAAAAGCTGAGGTCTCAGATGGAGACGTCTCGGCCACTGTTCCCCTGGTGGTGGAGGACGGGCAATATGAGATTTCCCGCATCCTAAATTCTAAACGGTATAGAGGGAGTTTGCAGTACCTCGTCGCTTGGAAGGGTTATGGACCCGAGGATAACTCATGGGTGAGGGCGGATGATGTTTCTGCGTCTAGACTTGTCAGAGCGTTTCACAAGAGGTTTCCGGATAAGCCTAAGTCCTAGGGGATCCGGAGGATCCTCTTAGAAGGGAGGGTACTGTTAGAACCCTCTTGTTAGATTTTGTTTCAGTTTTTGTCACATGACCTTTTTTCCCTATTTAGTCTGGCTCCGCCCTTCTGGCTTTGCTGGACTTCATTGTATTATCTACTCTTAAGCTAGCCAGGTGCTTAGGTGCCTTACTCTGTCAGTTTTGCTTGATCTTAGGATCTCTTAGTATTTGTTTTCTGTTTTATATTCCCTGCTACACTTTCTGTTAGGAGGTGTCCATCTTTTCACCCAGTCCCTAGATCTTGTAGGGATTCCTCCCTCGCAACTATAGGTCTTCGTTCAGACTAGCTGAGGACTTTAGCGGGTCTGGTCGCAGGATCAGGTCCCCCGTTACATCGTAGGGATCCAGCTCAGTCCTATTGTAGGGACAGAATTCCCACCTTTCCTTAGTGCTTGTAGCAGATCATAACACCACGATGGTCTCCCCTACAGAACAGTCACATCAGGTGATGCCACTGCTCTGTAGGACCTCCCAGTGATGCACTGACAGGAGACAATGTCTTTTGCAGTGCATCACCGAGTTCGTTCTCTCACTTTATGGCAATGCTGCGTGGGAATTTTCTCACCCAGCATTGCCAGTGAGAGAATGAACGGAAGTGACATCATTCTCTCCTGGCGTCTGATGTCAGTGCATCGCAGGGGCGGTGTAGAGCGCTGACATCACCTGATGTCAGTGTTCTATACCAGAGATCGTCATGGGACACTCGTTATTATCTGGACTACGGCGGACAGGTGATGTATAGGTTGCTTTATTATTTTATTTTTATTACAGGAGACGATGGCATCGGGGAATAGGTGATTGGTGAGTATGTACTCTGTTATGTGTTGTATGTTCTGTATGTTATGTGTTATATGTATGTTATGTGTTGTATGTTATATGTATGTTACGTGTTGTATGTCATATGTAGTGTTGTATGTTATATGAATGTACTGTATGTTATGTGTTATATGTATGTTCTGTATGTTATGTACTGTTTGTTATATGTATGTTATGTGTTGTATGTTATATGCATGTTATGTGTTGTATGTTCTGTATGTTGTATTGTATGTTATATGTATGTACTGTATGTTATATGTATGTTATGTGTTGTATGTTATATGAATGTACTGTATGTTGTGTTATATGTATGTTATGTGTTATATGTATGTTATGTGTTGTGTTGTATGTTATGTGTTGTATGTATGTTATGTGTTGTATGTTATGTGTTGTATGTATGTTATGTGTTTTGTATGTTGAGTATGTAATGTATGTTTTTTTTCTTTACATTCAACACATTTGCCAGATGATGGGATTACTACAGTAGTGTCCCATCATTGGCTAATGAGTTTCTCACTGACAGTGTAGCAGGTGTAGCCGGATGGGACTTGTAGTCCCATCAGACTATGCCTGCATATACACACAAAGCTTCGTGCGCACACACACAGACACACAGACACACAGACACACAGACTGACAGTGTAGCAGGCATAGCCGGATGGGACTTGTAGTCCCATCGGACAATGCCTGCATACACACACACACACACACACACACACACACACACACACACGCACACAAAGCCGGGCGGCACCGCTCAGCCAATGGCAGGGGATTTGAATCCCGCGACGCTCATTGGCTGAGCAGCCCGCCGGCTCTGCCAATGAGCGGCGCCGCTTTGGCGGGGGATTTGAATCCCGCGACGCTCATTGGCTGAGCCGGCACCCCTCTCTGGCTCTTTGTCCTCCCCGTGCCGACATTGCTTCCGCATTGACTTGCATTGGGTTTCGTGTTTCGGCTGAAACCCGACTTTTCACGCTAGTCGGCCGATTTCACTCGACCCGACTTTTGCGCAAGTCGGGTTCCGTGAAACCCGACTCGACCCGAAAAAAGGGAAAGTCACTCATCTCTAGTCTGGAGCATATATATATATATATATTTCCCTTACTATCCCTACCGTGCTTCCTACCTATGAAGGTTATTTTGTGTGTCACTTTTGCCATTTTCCTAATATTGCTTTTTTCACTTTTTCAGTTTCAAGCATGAAGTCTGCTAAAGTGTAAGTTCAAATATTTATTCTCATGGAAGATATATCCAGGGTCATATTTGACATTCATGCTGTCCTAGGCACTTTAAGTGGGCACGCCCCCTCCAGATCAGAAGACATTAGCGTGATGAGGTCTTCTCATCGCACTGCAGTCACATCAGCAGAGTGCACGCCACAGCCCAAGGGGTCACGAAGCTGATTAGTGCTTTGTTGTGGCATCTGGGGAGAGGAGGGGAATGGAGGGGACATTTTTTTAAAAAAAAAAATATAATTTATTTTTTAATCCAGAGCATGGCTCCGCCCCTGTGACCCACCGCCCTCGGCATCGGACCTAGATATATAGATCTAATATATAATTACCAATAAACTCTGTCACAATTTCCGGCACTTATGTCGCTTTCACAATGCACCACGACCGGAAGTACGCCAACAGCCATATTGGAACACTCAAGTCATGGGTATTCCGATATGACGGCTGGGATTCATATCCCCCTCTAAGCCATGCATGCACCGCTCATTGGCTGAGGTGCCTGCCGGCTGAAGCCGATGAGCGGTACCGTGCGGGATTCAAATCCCCCGTCAAAGCAGCGTGGCACCGCTCATTGGCTGAGCTGGCGGGCGGCTCAGCCAATGAGCGGTGCATGCACGGCTTTGACGGGGATATGAATCCCGGCCGCCATATTGGAATACTCATGACTTGGGTGTACTTCCGGTCGCGGTGCATTGTGAAAGCGACACAAGCCCTGGAAGTTGTGACAGAGTTTATTGGTAATTATATATTAGATCTATATATTTGAATCCGTGCCGCTCATTGGCTGAGCCAGCGGCACCTTAGCCAATGAGCGGTGCTGTGAGGATTTGAGCGGTGTGGGATTCAAATTCCCCGCTGTATGTTACATTTCAAATCCCCGACATAGCTGCGGCACACTCATTGACTGAGTCGCTGTCATGTGTGCATCGCCACGAAGATCGTCGCGGTTGCACATTCTGACTTCTCACAGCTGAGTTGCTGTTTCTTTGTGTTTGGCAGTTAGGGAGTTAATTCTGTCTGTGCTCAGTTTCTCCCGGCTGCAATTAATTATTTGTTGATTGGTTTCCTTTAAATCTCTGGTTGTCTGTGTTGGGAGTTGCCAGTGAAATTCTTCATGCAGACCACAGATAGGATTGTATCTGTATAGACTTAAGTTAAAGAGCTCCTTAGTTGTTTTAAGCTCACCTTGCTTAGAGTTTAATATCCCAGATCATTTATGTTCCTTCTGTGTTTGAGTGTGTATGCAAGTCTGTGTTTTCTCCAGTCTGTCTTATATGTCTAATCTGTGTATTTAGCAGAGATCAGCCCATATCCCTTTGGTGGTAATCAGAATCCTTCTTAGGACTGATTACAGGGTTCAGGGACTGATAGGAGACAGGGTTAGGTTGGAGACTTGGACCTCTGAACCATTATCAGTACCTCCAAGGTGAGGGATTAGTTAGGACCCCAGTTTAGGGTCAGGTTAGACCCCCGGTCCTCCTCTTTCCTGTGACAGTGTATCAAGTCCTCAAGATTAACCCTGAGTTCAACGGATATCGTGTCAGGTAAATCTATTCTATATTTACATGCTGATGTTGCTAATCTATATGTTGTATAGAGTGTTGTTCTTTCAAGAATAGTTTACTGACATCGTACACATATCATAAGACCGCGTGACATTTTCACTGGCCAATAAAATTATTCCCAGTTGCCATGGATCCAGTAGCCCAGCTGGCTCTGCAGTTGCAGGGATTATCCATGGAGCTGACGGACATTAAGTCCAAAGTTTTGTCTCCCTCGGAGCAAACCAGATTTGAACCTAAAGTAGCTCTCCCGGACAGGTTCACTGGTGGGCGAGACAAATTTTTTACCTTCAGGGAAGCATGTAAATTGTATTTTCGGCTTCGGCCTCGATCATCAGGGAGTGAAGAGCAGAGAGTGGGAATTGTTATCTCGCTCCTACAAGGGGACCCTCAATCCTGGGCATTTTCCCTTCCTCCGGGATCCCCGGCTCTACAGTCAGTAGATCGATTTTTTACTGCCCTGGGTTTGGTATATGATGACCCAGATCGGGTCTCTCTTGCTGAGACAAAATTACGTAAGATACAGCAGGGAGATCGTCCGGCGGAGGAATTTGCTTCTGAGTTCCGTAGATGGGCCACAGATACTCAGTGGAATGACCCAGCTCTTAGAAGCCAGTTTTGTCATGGGCTTTCTGACAAATTAAAGGACGTTTTGGCTCAGTATGATTCTCCTCCATCACTGGAGGCTGCTATGGCCCTAGCTATCCGTACTGATAGACGGCTCCGGGAGAGGTGCGAGGTAACTCCGCCCCCTGTTGTTACTCCACCTACTACTAAAGTCCCTTATGTTGAGGTTCCCCTTGTCTGTTCGGAGGAGCCTATGCAGTTGGGAGGGACATCATTTCGTAGGAGGGGATTGGCGGTACGCCGCAGGACTAGAAGGTGTTTCTTCTGCGGGAAAGAGGGACATTTTGTTGAGGGATGTCCATCCCGTGCCTTGTTGAGCAAAAGTCGCCGGAAAACTGTTAATCCCAGGTTGTGTGGTGGACGACAACCTGGGAGTATGTATTTCGTCCGCTAGTTCTTCTCAGTTCCTTGTACCAGTGGAGGTGGTGGTTGGTACGAGAGTGGAGAGATTTTCTGTTCTTCTTGATAGTGGGTCCGGGGCTAATCTGGTTGACGCTCAGTTTGCTCAGGCTCAAGGTATGCATCTGAGTGTATTGGTCAAACCGATCCCTATATTCTCCATTGACGCCAGGCCTCTCGGCCAAGGTAGCTTTGTTCATGAGGTTCATAACATTGACCTTCGGGTAGGGGCAATACATAGGGAACTATTATCTTGTTATGTGTTGGAGGGTCTACCTACTCCTATTGTGTTGGGACTTCCTTGGTTGGTTAAACATAACCCTGTGATTAATTGGCAGTCCAGAGATATAAGCCAATGGGGGAGTTTTGCAAAAGTAAACTGCATGAACACAAAACACAACACAGTATCCCATCAGAGGGCAATAAAACTTCTCCTTTCTATGATCGTTCCAATATTTTGTTCATCTCTGCCATAATGACAGTTCTGCTTCACTGTCTCTGTCTTACCTATTGCACATCCTGGTCCTCTTGTGTATATTATCTTTATATTATATGTGATTCTACAGTTTGTTTTAGTCTTGCCTGATGAAGAGCCGGGTAGTCTCAAGCTTTGCATTTGTTACCATTTTTCAGTTAGCCATTAAAAGGTATCAACCCTGAGGACTCTCAATTCTAAATATTTCTTCTATCTACTGGCTAAACGGTACGAAGATAACATCTTTCCTGCATGAACACAGTCATCAGTGCGGTCGTGCCTAGTACTTTGCCTCCTTTTTTGGAGGACTTTGGGGATGTGTTCTCTGAGGAGGGGTGTCAGGAGTTGCCTCCTCATCGCGTGTATGACTGCTCTATTAATTTACTTCCTGATGCTAAGTTACCTAAAGCTAGGTTATATAACCTTTCTGGTCCTGAGAGGCAGGCTATGAAAGATTATATTTCGAAAGTCTGGCCAAAGGGCATATTAGACCTTCATCTTCCCCAGTGGCCGCGGGTTCTTCTTTGTGAAGAAAAAAGATGGAGGCCTACGCCCTTGCTTGGATTTCCGCGAACTTAATCGGATTACTGTTCGAGATCCGTATCCACTCCCTCTGATTCCTGATCTCTTCAATCAAATTGTTGGCGCCAAATGGTTCTCTAAATTGGATCTCAGGGGGGCGTATAATCTGATTAGGATAAAAGAGGGGGATGAGTGGAAAACGGCGTTTAACACGCCGGAGGGACATTATGAGAACCTTGTCATGCCTTTTGGTCTGACTACTGCACCAGCAGTATTCCAACATTTTGTTAATGACATTTTTCGTCATCTGGTGGGGCTGTTTGTGGTCGTATATTTGGATGACATTTTAATTTACTCACCAGATCTTGTGTCTCACCAGGAGCATGTGAGACAGGTGTTGCAGATCTTGCGAGACAATAAACTATACGCCAAACTGGAAAAGTGTGTATTCGCCGTACAGGAACTTCAGTTTTTGGGTTTCTTGGTGTCAGCCTCCGGTTTCCGTATGGACCCTGAAAAGGTGAGAGCAGTGCTTGAATGGGATCAGCCAGAGGATCTTAAGGCTCTGCAGCGTTTTCTGGGGTTTGCTAACTACTACCGGAAATTTATTTGTAATTTCTCATCTGTTGTCAAACCTCTCACTGACATGACAAGAAAAGGGACGGATTTTTCTAAATGGTCGGACAAAGCTTGCCAAGCTTTTTCCTCTTTGAAAAAATGTTTTGCTTCGGCACCGTTCTCATCCAACCAGATGCATCACAGCCGTTCGTTGTGGAGGTGGACGCGTCTGACGTAGGGGTGGGTGCAATATTGTCCCAGGGTCCGTCCCCTGGTAAATGGCATCCGTGCGCTTTCTTTTCTAAAAAATTGTCGTCCGCCGAAAGGAATTATGATATCGGCAATAGGGAACTTTTGGCCATTAAGTTGGCTTTTGAAGAATGGCGTCACTTTTTGGAGGGGGCAGTCCACCCGGTCACCGTCATTACTGATCACAAGAACCTGCTGTATTTGGAATCTGCTAAGCGTCTGAATTCCAGACAAGCTCGATGGTCGTTGTTTTTTACCAGGTTTAATTTTGTTGTCACTTATCGCCCTGGATCTAAGAATGTTAAGGCGGATGCCTTGTCTCGCAGTTTCCCAGGGGCCGGGAAAATGGATGACCCGATTCCTATCCTTCAGGAGGGGGTGGTAGTGTCGGCTGTATGTTCTGAGCTTGAGGAGGAGGTGTTAGAGGCTCAGGGGACGCCCCTGCAGGACCTCCAGGGAGACTGTTTGTCCCAAATCAGTTGAGACAAAAGGTTATTGAGGCACATCATAATTCTGCTTTAGCAGGACATCCAGGGAGTAAGGCTACTTTAGATCTCCTTTCTCGCCGGTTTTGGTGGCCTAACGTTAATAAAGATGTTTTAACTTTTGTCGCGTCCTGTGGGGTTTGTGCTCGCTCTAAGACCCCTCATACCCATCCGTCTGGGACCCTCTTACCCTTGAAACTTCCGGAGCGTCCATGGACTCATTTGTCTATGGACTTCATCACGGACCTTTCTCAGTCGTCAGGGAAGACTGTCATACTGGTGGTTGTTGACAGGTTCAGTAAGATGGCACATTTCATTGCTCTTCCTGCCCTCCCTAATGCTAAAACTCTGGCGCAGGTGTTCATTGGGGAGATTGTGAGACTTCATGGGTTGCCTTCTGATGTGGTGTCAGATAGGGGGTCTCAGTTTGTGTCCAAGTTTTGGAGGGCATTTTGTTTACGTCGGGGGATGCAATTGTCATTTTCCTCGGCTTTTCATCCGCAGACCAATGGTCAGACAGAGCGTCTGAATCAAAGCTTAGAGACTTATCTTCGGTGTTTTGTCTCAGAGAACCAGGAGGACTGGTCTTCTTTCTTGCCTCTGGCAGAGTTCGCTCTTAACAACAGGCGGAGCGAGTCCACTGGTAAGTCCCCGTTTTTTGGGGCATATGGTTTTCATCCCCAGTTTTGTACATTCAATGGGGGGGGGCCCTTCTGGGGTTCCTGAGGAGGAGCGTTTCTCGTCGTCACTTGCTTCAGTGTGGAGAGGTGTATTGAATAATCTGAGTGCTATGGGGAACCGTTATAAACGTATGGCTGATAGGAGGAGAGTTTCTGATCCAGATCTTAATGTGAACGATCTGGTATGGTTGTCTACCAGGAATATAAAACTTAAAGTTCCCTCCTGGAAGCTGGGCCCCAGATTCATCGGGCCGTACAGGATCAGTTCCATAATTAATCCTGTGGCATTTCGTCTGGACCTCCCTCCTACGTTTAAAATCCACAATGTGTTCCACAAGTCATTACTTAAGAGGTACGTGGCACCAGTCATACCATCACCTCTACCTCCTCCTCCAGTGGTGGTCAATGGTAACTTGGAATTTCAAGTGTCAAAGATCATTGACTCACGTCTGAATCGCCGGTCCCTTCAGTACTTGGTGCATTGGAAGGGGTATGGTCCAGAGGAGAGGACGTGGGTTCCTGCGTCTGACATTAACGCAGATCGTTTGGTGCGGACCTTCCACAGAACTCACCCGGGCAAACCTGGCCCTGAGGGTCCGGAGGCCCCTTGTAGAAGGGGGGGGTACTGTCATGTGTGCATCGCCACGAAGATCGTCGCGGTTGCACATTCTGACTTCTCACAGCTGAGTTGCTGTTTCTTTGTGTTTGGCAGTTAGGGAGTTAATTCTGTCTGTGCTCAGTTCTGGGACTGGGTGCAGTTTCTCCCGGCTGCAATTAATTATTTGTTGATTGGTTTCCTTTAAATCTCTGGTTGTCTGTGTTGGGAGTTGCCAGTGAAATTCTTCATGCAGACCACAGATAGGATTGTATCTGTATAGACTTAAGTTAAAGAGCTCCTTAGTTGTTTTAAGCTCACCTTGCTTAGAGTTTAATATCCCAGATCATTTATGTTCCTTCTGTGTTTGAGTGTGTATGCAAGTCTGTGTTTTCTCCAGTCTGTCTTATATGTCTAATCTGTGTATTTAGCAGAGATCAGCCCATATCCCTTTGGTGGTAATCAGAATCCTTCTTAGGACTGATTACAGGGTTCAGGGACTGATAGGAGACAGGGTTAGGTTGGAGACTTGGACCTCTGAACCATTATCAGTACCTCCAAGGTGAGGGATTAGTTAGGACCCCAGTTTAGGGTCAGGTTAGACCCCCGGTCCTCCTCTTTCCTGTGACAGTGTATCAAGTCCTCAAGATTAACCCTGAGTTCAACGGATATCGTGTCAGGTAAATCTATTCTATATTTACATGCTGATGTTGCTAATCTATATGTTGTATAGAGTGTTGTTCTTTCAAGAATAGTTTACTGACATCGTACACATATCATAAGACCGCGTGACAGTCGCCCACCAGCTAAGCCAATGAGCGGCGCGGGATTCAAATCCCCTGCCAAGGCATGCGGCACCTTGGTGGGGGTTTTTGAATCCCGCGCCGCCCATTGGCTGAGCCGGAGCCCCCCGGACCGCGGTCTCGAGGTTCCACATTAAAAAATAAAGACGAATGTGAACTTCACCATCTCTGCCTCCACTTCCATTCGTTACAGATTGCTCCGGCCATGGAACCCGCTGGATCCCAGAGACCTCCGACCACGGATCTGTGCCAGGAGGTGGCCCGTTTAGGAGTTCAACAGGACAAGATCACGACTTATCTACGCAGCTTGTCTACCCGCATGGATTCCTTGGGGTCCTCATCTGCACCTGACTCTTCTATCAATACTCAGGTACCAGTTCCCATGGCAAGTAAAGGTCCCCGCCTGGCGGCTCCTACCCGTTTCCTGGGTGATCCTACTCAGTTTTGGGGTTTTCTCAATCAGTGCACTCTACACTTCGAAATCTTGGGGCACATGTTTGCTTCTGACCGAGCCAAGGTGGGCTTCATCATGTCACACCTGGGAGGAGAGGCCCTCGCCTGGCTAAACCCACTATAGGAGAGAGGGGATCCGCTGGTTAATGATCTTCAATCTTTCCTAGAGGCTTTTCGCAGGACCTTCGATGAACCTGGTCGCACCACTTCGCCTGCGCCAAGGTACTCTCACGGTGGCTCAGTATGCTGTTAAATTCCGCACCCTCTCGTCTGAATTGTCATGGAATAATGAGGCTTTGGTAGCTAACTTCTGGGAGGGCCTATCCGGAAGAATCAAGGATGAGCTGGCGGGACGGGACAGACCTACCATCTTGGAAGAGCTAATATCCTTGGCAACCCGAATCGACCTGCGTTTTAAGGAGCATTCCATGGAGATCAAGCGGGACAAAAGGTCCTATCACCTGGACTCTAGTTTGTTCAAAACAGGTACCTCGCCTTCCTCCTCCGAGGCCATGGAGGTAGACCGTGTAAGTTTGGCCACCCGCCACTGGGAGGCACGTCGCAAGGAGGGAAGTTGTTACTACTGCGGTAGTTCTGAGCATCAGATCCATTTCTGTCCAAAAAAGTCGGGAAACTCCAGTGCCTAGGTTCGGTAGGAGGGGCCAACCTAGGTAGAGAACAGTCCTCTCCCTCATTACAAATCTCAGTCTCCGTGTCCTATGGAGCAATAAAATTCTCCGAACATTGTCTACTGGATTCTGGATCTGCAGGGAACGTCATCCAGCAGGCTGTTATGGATCATTACCGCTTACCAGTCCAGCGTCTTCCTGATCCCTTGCGGGTGACCGCCGTAGATGGCAAACCACTGACCGAGCCCGTCCAGTTTCAAACCGAGTTGGTGGAACTCCGGGTAGGTCTAATGCATGCTGAACGAATGCGATTTTATGTATATCCCGGTTTGTCCCATCCCATGCTTTTAGGTTTACCTTGGCTCCAGATGCATGAACCAGTCCTAAATTGGAAAACTGGAGAAGTTCTGCGTTGGGGAGATACCTGCATGAATCGTTGCTTAACCCGGATTCAACCTGTTTCGCCTCCAGTCCAGCCTGATACCCTGCCAGGGTTGCCTTCCGCCTATTGGTCCTTCTCTGACGTCTTTGGGAAAAAGGAGACTGAGAGACTACCTCCACACAGGTCGTATGACTGTCAGATAGAGCTTTTTCCTGGAGCATCTCCTCACGGGAGAGTTTATCCTCTTTCGCAGGCAGAGACTCAGGCTATGTTGGACTACATCCAAGAGAATCTGTCAAGAGGATTTATCCGAAAGTCATCATCACCGGCAGGAGCTGGATTCTTCTTTGTGAAGAAGAAGGATGGATCCTTGCGGCCCTGTATCAACTACCGGGGTCTAAATCAGATCACGGTAAAAAACAGGTATCCATTACCTCTTATTTCAGAGCTGTTTGATAGTCTCCGAGGGGCCAAGATCTTCACCAAATTGGATCTCAGAGGGGCCTACAACCTGATCCGAGTCAGAGAGGGAGACGAATGGAAAACAGCCTTCAACACCCGTGACGGCCACTATGAATACCTGGTAATGCCATTTGGCCTAAGCAATGCACCTGCGGTCTTTCAGGAATTTGTTAATGACATTTTCAGGGACCTGCTCTATACTTGTGTCCTGGTCTACCTGGACGATATTTTGATTTTCTCTGCAGACTTGGCGTCACACCGGAGGCAAGTACGCCTGGTCTTACAAAGACTGAGAGAGAACAGGCTATATGCCAAATATGAGAAATGCCTCTTTGAGCAGTCTTCCTTGCCTTTCCTTGGGTACATTGTATCTTCCACAGGATTAAAGATGGACCCGGAGAAGTTGTCTGCTGTTCTCAAGTGGCCTCGTCCGTCTGGGCTAAAAGCCATACAACGGTTCCTGGGGTTCGCCAACTACTACCGGCAATTTATTCCACACTTTTCCACCCGAGTGGCTCCTCTCACAGCCTTAACCCGGAAAGGTGTAAACTCTAAGGAATGGTCCTCCGAGGCAGAAGAGGCCTTTGTTTCTCTCAAAAAAGCCTTCGCTTCCGCACCTGTTCTCCATCGTCCAAACTCTAATGAGCCATTTTTTCTTGAGGTTGACGCTTCTTCCATAGGTGCAGGAGTAGTTCTCACCCAGAAGTCATCTACCGGGCGGATGATCTCTTGTGGTTTTTTTTCCAAGGTTTTTTCTCCTGCAGAAAGGAACTACTCTGTCGGTGATCGCGAACTGTTGGCTATCAAATTGGCTCTGCAAGAATGGAGACATCTTCTTGAGGGAGCTCATCACCAGGTAGTCATATTCACCGATTATAAAAACCTTGCCTATCTCCAATCTGCTCTAAGGCTAAATCCCCGTCAGGCCCGCTGGACATTGTTTTTTGCCCGTTTCAATTTTGTACTACATTTCCGTCCAGCTGACAAGAACATCAAGGCAGACGCACTCTCCAGAGCCTTTTTGCCTCCTGAACTGGAGGAAGAACCTCAGCACATTATTGAACCTTCTAGGTTAGTCTCTGTTGCCTCCACTGATCTTGCCTGGCTTCCTCCAGGGAAGACTCTCGTGTCCGCTTCTGATCGTAATCGTGTTCTGCGGTGGGGTCATTCTTCTAAGTTGGCTGGCCATGCTGGTCAGAAAAAGACTCAGCAACTCATCTCCCGTTACTACTGGTGGCCTACCATGGGCAAGGATATCCAGGAGTTCATTGCAGCCTGTCCTTCATGTGCCCGTAACAAGACTGACAAACATCTACCAGCCGGCAGGCTTCTGCCCCTTCCGATCCCGTCCGCTCCCTGGCAGCACATAGCGATGGATTTCATCACGGATCTTCCCATTTCTTCTGGCTGCTCAGTGGTATGGGTTGTGGTGGACCGCTTCTCTAAAATGGCCCACTTCGTTCCGCTATATGGTCTCCTGTCTGCTCCAGAACTGGCCGCTCACTTCATTCAGCACATCTTCCGTCTACATGGATTTCCTCTCCACATCGTGTCTGACAGGGGCGTCCAGTTCACCTCTAAGTTCTGGAGAGCACTCTGTAAAATGGTAAAAATTGAACTAGATTTTTCTTCTGCATACCATCCCCAGTCCAATGGGCAGGTGGAGAGGATCAATCAAATCCTGGCTGGATACCTGCGTCACTTCATCAACTGCTCATCATAACGACTGGGTAGAATTACTGCCCTGGGCGGAATTCTCCTACAACAACCAAGTAAGTGAATCTTCTGGAAAATCTCCCTTTCAGATTGTGTTTGGACTCCAACCCGGAATTCCTCTTCCTATCTCTGGATTGTCTGATGTTCCGGCAGTCGATACCTTGTCTAAAGATTTCTCGAACATTTGGAGAGATACCAGGTCTGCTTTGGAGAAAGCCTCTCAACGTATGAAAAGGCATGCGGACAAAAGACGTTTGGAGGCTCCCATCTTTCGTCCAGGAGACAAGGTATGGCTCTCCTCCAAGTACATCCATTTGAAGTTACCATCGTACAAATTGGGTCCCCGTTTCATTGGTCCCTTTGAGGTCTTGAGACAAATCAACCCGGTCTCTTACAAACTGAAATTGCCTAATTCTCTACGTGTACCTAACTCCTTTCATGTTTCCCTCCTCAAACCAGTAGTGTTGAGCTCCTTCTTTAAGGACCCGGGTACCACTCCAGATCCGGTTTCTGAGGATGATGTTTTTGAGGTAAAACATATCTTGGCCTCTAAGAAAGTAAGAGGTAGGATCTATTACCTGGTGGACTGGAAAGGTTTTGGTCCTGAGGAGAGGTCTTGGGAGCCTAAAGAGAACATCCAGGCTCCTCATCTTCTTAAAAGATTTCACACAGGCTTGAAAAAGAGGGGGGTAAAGAGGGGGATAGCGGTGCCGCGCAGCTTTAAGGGCGTGGGATTCAAATTCCCCGCCAGCTCGCGGGATTCAAATCCCCCACCATAGCTGCTTCACCGCGTGACCTTGGCGGGGGATTTGAATCTCGCAAGGCACCACACGTCGGCCCAGCCGGCAGGGCGGGGGATTTTAAATTCAAATCCCCTGTCCGTCAGCTGAGCGGTACCGTGTGGGATTCAAATCCCCCGCCCCGCCGGCTGTAGGTCGTGAGAAGGGTAGTGTGTGGGCAGTGATTGTGTACGTGTATGTACAGGGGTCTGTGGGCCTGTGTGTGTCTGTATATGTATGCAGGCATTTTCCGATGGGACTACAAGTCCCAAACAGCTATGCCTGCTACATTAACAGTGACTGACACATTAGCCAATGATAGGACAGTAGTAGTCACATCATCAGGCTAATGTGTTGAATGTAAAAAAAAAAGTCATGCATTACATATAACATACAACATACAGAACATACAGATAACATACAACACATAACATAGAGTACATACTCACCAATCACCTAATCTCCGAAGCCATCGATCTCCTGTAATAAAAATATAATAATAAACCAACCTATACATTACCTTTCCGCCATAGTTCAGTTATTAACGAGTGTCCCACGATGATCTCCGGTGTAGGACAATGACATTGGGTGATGACAGCGCTCTACACTGCCACCGCGATACACTGGATTACCTCCGCTGTGTGTATCCCTCCACCGCCGGCAGAGAATAAGGTCACTTCCGTTCATTCTCTCACTGGTAATGCTGGGTGAGAAAATTCCCACACAGCATTGCCATAAAGTGAGAGCCTGAACTCAGGTAACCTCAGTGATGCACTGCAGGAGCCATTGTCTCCTGTCAGTGCATCACTAGGAGGCACTACAGAGCAGTGACATCACCTAATGTCACTGTTCTATAGGGGAAATCATCGTGGGACATTCATTATCAATTGGATAGGAAGTATAAGGTTGTTTTATTTTTTACTTTTTATTACAGGAGATCGAGGGCGTCGCTTGGATCAGAGCATGTAATAAAGATATGAAAAACGTGTTTTATTTCATTAAAATAATTTATTCTTATGTGTTATTTTAACCCTTTATTAATATAAGATTAATAATGGATAGGCGTCTTATTGACGCCTCTCCATTGTTAACCGGGCTTAATGTCATCTTACAATAACAAGGTGACATTAACCCCTTATTGCCCCATATCCTACCGCTACAGGGGAGTGGGAAGAGAGGAGCTAAGTGCTGGAATCGTACAGATGCGCCAATTCTGGTGCAGCTGGGTGCTGGTATTTTTAGCCAGGGGGTGTGCCAATATCCATGGCCCCTTCCTTGGCTGTGAATATCAGCCCACAGCTGTCTGCGTAGCCTTTCTGGCTATAAATTATTGGGGATCCCCACGTCATTTTTTGGGGGTCCCCCTATTTTTATAGCCAGTAAAGAGGCTAGCTGCAGGCTGATATTCGTAGCCTGGTAAGCTCCATGGGTATTTACCCATTCCCAGGCTAGAAATATTGGCCCGAGCCATCGGCTTTCCCCCTCTGGCGCGGAAAATTGCGCAGGAGTCCACGCCATTTTTTTCCCATTTTTTTTTTTTTTTAAATAACGCTATTGCGTGAAGATTTTGTGTGTCATTACATATTTATGTGCCATTCTATCTACCTATCTATGTATTATCTATCATCTCTCTAGTCTCTATCAATCTATCTATTATCTATTTATTATCTATCAATCTGTCTGTCTATCTGTGTGTAATGTAGTGTGGGTTGGACAAATGTGAAAGCACCTGCGTTTTCTGCCAAGAGGTCGTGTTTTTGCGCAGAAAATTCAGCAGTCAAATCTGTAATGTGTGCACATACCCTCAAAGCCACGCGGCACCGCCCCTGGCTGCGCGGCTTTGGCAGGGGATTCAAATCCCCCGTGGCACCGCTCATTGGCTCAGCCGGCGGGCCAGGGATTTGAATCCCGCGCCGCTCATTGGCTGAGCCGCCAATGAGCGATGCTGCGCGGCTTTGGTGGGAGATTTGAATCCCGCGCCGCTCGTTGGCTCCGCCGCCGGCAGCTCAGCCAATGAGCGGTGCGTCATGGGATTTGAACCCCCTGCCAAGGCTGGCGATCAATCAGCTGCTAGCAGTATTGGCGCCAGGTTTGAATATTGCTAGGAGCTGATGTGTTTGGTCGACCACCGCCAGGTTGCAGAACTATCAGCTGTTAGCGGTATTGCCGATAACCCGGCAGTGTTAGCACCACTAAGGATGCACAGATGTTCACTTCATCGCACTTCCAATGCAAATGTTAAACATTTTTGGTCATAAAGTAGGTTTCAGCTAAACAATTGATTTTGATAAATTTACATTAGAGTGTACATATAGTGATTTTGGTGTAATTGTGTACTTTCATGAGATGCTTTACTTATGGAAACGCTTTGGACCTTCAGAAATGGAGCATTTAATAACTAATACCTCTGCCTTTTTAACAGTCACAACCGAACTCCAAAGACTTGCCTGTTATGCTTCAGGCCACAAAAAATTCTCTCTACCCATTTAAAGCGGACATGTATGAGAATGAGCAGTGAAGATGACAGAAAAGCCACTCTGGAATCAGCCAAACAGTCTCTGGTCAACATTGCATCCAAGGGAACAGCAATAGATTATGAAAAGATCCTGTCTCTTGGATCCCTGGAGAATGTGGTCCCCTTCTTGGAAGAAAGAGGGTTTGTAATATTCAACAAACCGTCTATCTCTGCACCACCTTCTACTGGTGCTTCATCCGAGCAAAAAACCGCTGCTCAAACTGAGGTACTAGAAGAGAAGGTTGCAGGTGTACTGGTCCCAGAGGAGACCGAAAAAGAAATGGAGGTTACACCGGCACATGAAGAGAGTGACGATGATGTTGAAAATGTACCCACTGTTACACTCGGTCCCCGTGCTGGCTCTGCACTCCGTCCTGGTCACTCACCTGCTCCTCTAGCTGTCCCTCTGCAGCAGTCTGTGCGCGGGCTGAAGTCTCCTGCTCCATCTGCTCCTCAGCGTCCTGCGTCCTCCTCCAGTTCCTGGCACGCTGCCAGCAGGCCTCCAGGAAGATTGCTTAGGACGCGAGGCAGCGCCCACCGTCTCTCTTAAAGGGGCAGCGTGCATTTTTTGAAATACTCAATTAACCAATGGCAGCGCACTCAATACTATATCTGGTCACTCCACCATAAGGGGAGTGCCGGAGCAACGTGTTCTATCATTGCTACATCCGGTTCTGTTCCTGATCTGTCTGCGCTGCGTCTGCAGTCTCTGTGCTTCGCTCATGCTATTTGTCTCCACAGATCTTTGGTAACCCGTATCCGGCTAACTTGGTCAATCTCAGTTATTACTGGCGCAAGTGTCATCCCGTTCCGCCATCAGCCATCCGTATCCGTGGACTGTGACAAGGTCACTGGAGCCAGCCTGCCACCATCCACTCTGGACCAGGACCATCCTCATCTCCGTAAAAACCCTCCACGGTCTCTGTTATATAACTGTCCTTTTGGTCCCTCTGGGACAGCTGCCACGTGTCCGGGGTCTAACTGGAGCTAGCACCTGTGTCCTCCGGATATTCCATTCTGGTCCTGTTCGAGGGGCCTTACTACGGGTACCCGGGGCTCACTAGTCACGCCCCCTTCGGAGCCCTCCGGACCGCGGTCTCGAGGTTACACATTAAAAAAATAAAGACGAATGTGAACTTCACCATCTCTGCCTCCGCTTCCATTCGTTACACCCACCCTATTGGAGCCTGAAAAGCCTACAGAAGACTGGCATGTTGATGATGTTGAAGAAGAAGAAAGACAGGAAGGAGGAGAAGACAGCAGAGAAGAAGGTCACAGAGATGTTGAACTTACACTGTACCTGAGGAAGGTCACGATGAAGAAAATATGGGGGAAGAGGGTTTTGATCAAACCACACTGAGGTCAGTATGTATAGATGGCCTATAGCCTCTTAACACTGTTAAAGTCTACTTTTTCTGACATAAGATATTCACCATTCTGTATGTCTTTGTATACCCAAGCTTCCCCTACCCCATCCTTCTTCTCCCCCTCCTTTTCCTTGAACTGTTGCATATGAAACCTCTGGAGGTAGGCCATAAGCAGGCCATATGTCTATTATGTTTATCAAGCAATAATCAAAATAGTAGGAAGTCCAACAATCATCACAAGGAAGGAGGCGAGATATTGGATATTTTTTTATTTTTCATCTTTATTGGTGTCCATCATAAAATAATTTGCTTACATGTTAGAGTTGTAATTCTTTTATAATGGACACCAATAAAGACAAAAAATATAAAATATCCATTATATCTCCTTCTTCCATCTGACGATGTCTGGACTTCCTCCTATTTTGATATTGCTTGTTATGCCTGGGTGTCGGCCCAGGATCTCTGTCCATCCACCGCACCTACTCCTCTTGGAACCCATGCATCTTGTCTACTAACTGGTGAGTTGATGTACCCATTTTATTTGACTCTTGTGTTTATACATGAAACACTATGTAATTAATCGACACGTTGACATCATTTTGCTTATGTGTTTATATTGCAAGCCTGACTGTGGCTGATGGTCGAACATACAGGTTTGCTAGTCCGTTATATGTTACGTTGTGTGACAAAAAGTAGTAAAGGCAGAATTGGTTAAATGTCTAATGCCTGAGCTGTCTCTTTATTTCTCCCCAATTACAGAGCCCTGCAGACAAAATGGACAGCAGATACAATAAAGAAGATGCTGGCAGCTGGACTATACAAACGCCACTCTTTGCAGGACCCACTGCTGGTGGGCTTCGCCAACTATTTGCAGCACACCTTGGGGGTGAGACACTTCAGACAGGAAGTTGAGGATGTAGCCAGGTTCCTCTTTTACATGAACCCCAAAGTTGCCAATCTGGACTTTGTAAAAGATGTAGAAAAAGTCAACTCTTTCTTTACAAAGCTGCGGCACCTGAATCTGGCAAATCAGACCATACTCGACTACCTAAAACATGTGCGTAGGTTCATAACTTACAATATGAGAGCCTCCAACCTCTTTGAAAGAAACCGCGCACTGTTTAGGACATGTGAGTATTTTATGACCGTGACCGAAGATATACAAAAGAGGTTGTCAAAGGGAATTTCAAGAGAAGTTGTCAGCAAAAGGTGGGTTATGAGGTAATATGTATATTGAACTAATATATACATTTAGATTTTATATTATCCAGAATTGCATATTTTTCCCTCCATAAATATACCTCCAACCCTAAAACATTGCTTGGTAATTACCAAGGAATGCACTATTGACACCATGTATATTATTTCCTCCCATTTTTTTGCTATCTCTCATTACACTATATTCATCGTGTATGTTTTTAATTGATTTTAATGGTTTGGTTTGTGCATATTTGTAACATAATACTATCTGGTTTCCTATAATTGTGTTGTGTGATCTCCATTGTACTATGCAGCATTCTCTCTCCTTTTGTAATTCATTGTTTGCATAGTGAGCAGCAACCCTTGTTTTTGGTCCCCTTCATTACCTTATTACATTTATTTTTGTGGTGCCCATTACACTTTTTTCTTCTTAGAAGATCTCATAATCCTCATACACTTATTATTGAAGTAGATTTTTTTTTATATATTTGTGCTGTGTTGCTTGTATATATTCCATTATATTATTTTTAGGTACCTGGCACTGACAATATCACAACATACACCTCAGGAGTGCCGGAAGATCTTGGATGTGGCAAAACAATCATTTTTAAAGTGTATTCAAGCTGCCAAAAATGGATGTGTGCTTCAAAGCACCCAGCTGGAGTTGATTTACTATCTGCAGGCCCTGCTCGTGCTGAAGCATCTGCAGCGACCGGGGGTTGTACAGAACATGACTGTAAGTCCCTCTCTTCTAGTTTTTTCAGTACTCATACTAATTTTTAGTTTGCTTTTCTTTATGTCTAACCTTCAGTCTCTGCATCCTTAGGTGTCTGAGTGGAAGGAGAGGATTAGCCACACATATGATGGGGAACACCTTGTTGTTATCGGTGTAAAGTTACACAAGACCGCTACACAGCAAGTGGCGACATTTGTGCTACCGAAGGAGGAAGAAATGGTGAGATTTGGTTATGCTCCTTATTAATTTATGATTTAATACATGATGACATTTCTATTATTTTACTATATTATTTATTATTTCCTTTTGTTTTATTTCTAGTGGTTCAGAGTCTACTATGAAAGAGTCAGACAGAAGATTGTGAGGAAGAACTCGCCACAAGAGACATTTTTCCTCTCAACCTCAGGGAAGGAGATCTTCAATGTCTCAAATGACATTGCACGGTACCATAACAAGTAAGATTTACAAAAATGACCAATTTTTTTTTAATAAAAAGCACAGTGCCATGACTTATCATTCTTCAATAGTAAATGTAGTGCTATGTAATTTTTTTCTGCATTCCTTTCTAGGTAGGTTGGCAGTAATAGCAAACTGTTTTTGGGTAATATGATTGATCTCCTAATAATCACTGATCAGTTGTGTGCCAATCAGATGTGCAGCACACAAAATATGCAATGAATGGCGCTCGGAAGTAGCGAAGGGCGAACCCTGACTGTTCCGGCCTGGGGGGTGGTTCAGCCAAACGCCGAACATTTTATAAAAAGTTTAAGCTGGGGTACCAGAACAGTACCACAACCTGAACATGGAACCCATTCATTTGAATGAGAGAACCCAACACCCCTGGTTTTTATCATTCTTCAATAATAAATATAGTGCAGTATATTTTATTTTTTCTGTATTCCTTTCTAGGTACAAACTTCCGGTTATCTCAAGTCAACTTGTGAGAAGGGTATGTGAGACATGGACTCTCCCAAACTATTCTGACTCAGATAAGTGTCTCTTTGCGAAATATCTTGCGCACACAAATATGACTGCTGAAAGGACGTACAGAGAGAAGACCTTGACTGACATATGCCATGCATACAAACTGGTGGCACAGGCAGGGAAAGAAACCAGTGAAGCCAGCACTTCAAGGTAATATATTGTGGGTAGTAAATTCATAAACGCTCTGTAATATCACATTTTTTTTTTAGCTGTGTCCCAGCTATGAAAAGCTATTTTAGGTCTTCATAACTACTATAACATTAAACTTTGATTATTTGAACATTAAACCTCCACCACCATGATTGTCAGTTACAAAAAAAGTAAAATATAAGATTTTACTAACTTTTCCTTAGGGATGCCGAAGCCTGCACTGCCCAGGAGGGAGACCGCAGGGAAGAAGACCGAAGACTTCAAGTGGACATGACTGACCAAGAGGAATATAGTAGCGAAGAGGAACAAATTAGTGATCCGGATGAGATGTGGACTACAAGGTGAATACTTCAAAATTATGAACCTTTCCATAGCTAGTTTGTGCATGCATTACCTGATTGTATACTAATGGTCATTTTATTCATATACCCATCTAAATATCTTTATTCAGAGCAAGATCACCCTCTCCCCAACTCAGGGTAACGAGGTCCCAGAGAAAGAGGATGGGGCAGGACCGGAGCCACTCAAGGTAATGAATGTTCACTGTCTGATGTTAGTGATTGGAAAATAAAATACAAAAAATCTCTCAAACTGTCTGATCTCATATAAGGTTGTAATTTCAGTCTTATTTTTTTGTCTTTTAAAGGCATGAAGACCCAACAGACAGAAGGAGGGACACACTACCAAAACATGTTCCCATCGTCTACCTACATCGCCTTGATGAGGACACTGCCCAAACCTTTGGACACTCCATAATATCACATTATTATTTTATTTTTCTTAGCTGTGTCCCAGCTATGAAAATCTATTTTAGGTCTTCAAAACTACTATAACATTATACTTTGATAATTCTAAAGGCCCCGTCACACCTAGCGACACACCAGTGATCCCGACAACGATATGCACTTGTCAGGATCGCTGGTGTGTCGCTACATGATCGCTGCCTGAGCGGCCAAACAGGCTGCTCAGGCAGCGAACAGGACGGCAACACTGCGGGTAACGTCGCTTAGTTACCCGCAGTGTAAGTTGGATACCAGCCCACTGGTGCAGGGAGCTGGTAATCAAGGTACACATCGGGTTTCCTGGCGCTGCGCGGCACCTGGAAACCCGATGTGTACCTTGGTTACCAGCTGATCTCTGGTGTCCTGCTTGCCACACGCAGTGATGCGTGCTGGCCAGCAGGAGACCAACTTTCAAAAAAATGTCCAGGACATTCAGCGACGATCAGCGATACCCGGCAGGGGGGCTGATCGTCGCTGAATGTCACACACAGCGATATTGCTTTGGAGATCACTGTTACATCACAAAACTAGTGACTAGATCGCTGTGTGTGACGGGGACTTAACATTAAACCTCCACCACCATGTTTGTCATAACTTTAGGCCTTTGTAACATGCTAACTTTTTAATCCAATTATGAACCTAGCCTGACACCTTGGTGTCAACATGACTTAACAATCACCCAGGCAAATCAGTGACATGTTCAAAGCATTAGCATTTTGAGAACTCAAACATGTAGGAATGTGGACTTGGTATTGCAGTGTATGTTTTAATATATTTACTACTTTGCTTCTAAATACAGTAAAATATAAGGTTTTTTTTTTTACTTTTCCTTAGGGATGCCGAAGCCTGCACTGCCCAGGAGGGAAACGACAGGGAAGAAGACTGAAGACTCCAAGTGGACATGACTGACCAAGAGGATGAGATCTGGACTAAAAGGTGAATACATCAAAATTATGAACCGAACCAGTCTATAGCTAGTTTGTGCATGCATCGCCTGATTGTATACTAATGGTCATTTTATTCATATACCCAACAAATTATCAAAGATCATCCCTCTCCCCAGCACAGGATAATGAGGTTCCAAAGATAGAGGATGGGGCAGGAAACAGCCCCTCAAGGCACTGATAATACTTACTATTTGTCATTAGTTATTGTAAAATAAAATTAAAAACCCAAAACCCTCAAACTGTTTATCCTCATGAGGTTGTAATTTCAATCTTCATTTTTTTGTCTTTTTGTTATTATTATTATAGATTTTTATAGCGCCATTTATTCCATGGCGCTTTAAATGTGAAGAGGGGCAAATATAGACAAGTACAGTAAACATGAGCAATACAAGGCACACACAAGTACAGAAGGAGAGAGGACCCTGCCCGCAAGGGCTCACAGTCTACAGTCATGGCCAAAAGTTTTGAGAATGACACAAATATTATATTTCACATGATCTGCTGCCCTCTGGTTTTTATGTGTTTGACAGATGTTTTTATCACAGACAGAAATATAATTGCAAACATATGAGTAACAAAAGCTTATATTGACAGTTAGAATGAGTTAATGCAGCAAGTCAATATTTGCAGTGTTGACCCTTCTTCTTCAGGACCTCTGCAATTCTCCCTGGCACGCTCTCAATCAACTTCTGGACCAAATCCTGACTGATAGCAGTCCATTCTTGCACAATCAGTGCTTTCATTTTTTCAGAATTTTTAGGTTTTTGTTTGTCCACCCATCACTTGATGATTGACCACAAGTTCTCAATAGGATTAAGATCTGGGGAGTTTCCAGGCCATGGACCCAAAATCTCTGTTTTGTTCCCTGAGCCATTTAGTTATCACCTTTGCTTTATGGCAAGGTGCTCCATCATGCTGGAAAAGGCATTGTTGATCGCCAAACTTCTCTTGGAGGGTTGGGAGAAGTTGCTCTTGGAGGACATTCTCGTACCAGTCTTTATTCATGGCTGTGTTTTTATGCAAGACTGTGAGAGAGCCGATTCCCTTGGCTGAGAAGCAACCCCACACATGAATGGTTTCAGCATGCTTAACAGTTGGCATGAGACAAGACTGGTGGTAGCGCTCACCTTGTCTTCTCCGAATGAGGCGTTTTCCTGATGTCCCAAACAATCGAAAAGGGGATTCATCAGAGAAAATAACTTTACCCCAGTCCTCAGCAGTCCACTGCCTGTACCTTTTGCAGAATATCAGTCTGTCCATGATGTTTTTTTTGGAGAGAAGTGGCTTCTTTGCTGCCCTCCTTGAGACCAGGCCTTGCTCCAAGAGTCTCTGCCTCACAGTGCGTGCAGATGCACTCACACCTGCCTGCTGCCATTCCTGAGCAAGCTCTGCACTGCTGGTAGCCCGATCCCACAGCTGAAACACTTTTAAGGGACGGTCCTGGCGCTTGCTGGTCTTTCTTGGGCGCCCTGGAGCCTTTTTGGCAACAATGGAACCTCTCTCCTTGAAGTTCTTGATGATGCGATAGATTGTTGACTGAGGTGCAATCTTTCTAGCTGCGATACTCTTCCCTGTTAGGCCATTTTTGTGCATTGCAGTGATGACTGCACGTGTTTCTTTAGAGATAACCATGGTTAACAGAAGAGAAACAATGATGCCAAGCACCAGCCTTCTTTTAAAGTGTCCAATGGTGTCATTCTTACTTAATCATGACAGATTGATCTCCAGCCATGTCCTCATCAACACCCACACCTGTGTTAATGGAGCAATCACTGAAAAGAGGTTAGCTGGTCCTTTTAAGGCAGGGCTGCAATGATGTTGAAATGTGTTTTGGGGGATAAAGTACATTTTCTAGCCAAATATTGACTTTACAAGTAATTGCTGTTAAGCTGATCACTCTTTATAACATTCTGGAGTATATGAAAATTGCCATTAGAAAAAGTGAAGCAGTATACTTTGTAAAAATTAATATTTGTGTCATTCTCAAAACTTCTGTCCATGACTGTACAGGGATGGGTGAGGATACACTAGGAGAAGGTAGAGCTGGTCGTGCGGTGGTTCAGTAGACTGGTGATCACTGCAAGTTGTAGGCTTCTCAGAAGAGGTGGGTCTTCAGGTTCTTTTTGAAGGTTTCCATGGTAGGCACGAGTCTGATGTGTTGGGGTAGAGAGTTCCAGAGTATGGGAGAGGCACGGGAGAAGCTTTGTATGCGGTTGTGGGAAGAAGAGATAAAAGGGGAGTAGAGGAGGAGATCTTGAGAGGATCGAAGGTTGCGTGTGGGTGTGTACCGGGAGACCATGTCACAGATGTATGGAGGAGACAGATTGTAGATGGCTTTGTAGGTCATGGTTAGGGTTTTGTACAAAAAAAGGTTGCACTCTATCGTGCCAAAGCAAGTCAATGTGAAATATGAAACATGAATAGCAATATGGCTTTTGAATATTAGAAAAAAATGAATGAGACGCTTTGCACAAAATTTGGCCAAATAATGCCTGCCCATACACCGACGTTGGTGTATGGGCAGGCATTATTTGGCCAAATTTTGTGCAAAGCGTCTCATTCATTTTTTTCTAATATTCAAAAGCCATATTGCTATTCATGTTTCATATTTCACATTGACTTGCTTTGCACGATAGAGTGCAACCTTTTTTTGTATATTGTCTATGGAGGTAGCTGCTCCTGGTTTGCACCTAATTCACACTGGTTTGGATGTGCCAGTCAGTTTTCTTTTACTTCATGGTTAGGGTTTTGAACTGGAGCCTCTGGACGATAGGAAGCCAATGAAGGGCTTGGCAGAGAGGAGAGGCTGGGGAATAATGGGGAGACAGCTGTATTAGGCAGCAGAGTGCAGGATGGATTGGAGTGGTGCCAGAGTGCTAGAGGGAAGGCCAGAGAGTAGGAGGTTGCAGTAGTCGAGGCGGGAGATGATGAGGGCATGCACTAGTGTTTTTGTAGTTTCATGGTCAAGGAACGCACGGATCCGGGAAATATTTTTGAGTTTGAGACGGCAGGAGGAGGCAAGGGTTTGGACATGTGGCTTGAAACAGAGGGCCGAGTCTAGGATCACTCCGAGGCAGCGAGCTTGCGGGACTGGGGAAAGTGAGCAGCCATTGACGTTGATGGACAGGTCTGGTGGGGGGGTAGAGTGAGATGGGGGGGAAAGATGATGTATTCTGTTTTGTCCATGTTCAGTTTCAGAAAGCGAGCAGAGAAGAAAGCAGAAATAGCAGACAGACATTGTGGGATTTTGGTCAGTAAGGAGGTGAGGTCAGGTCCAGATAGGTAGATCTGCGTGTCGTCAGAGTAGAGATGATATTGAAAACCATGGGATTCTATGAGCTGTCCCAGGCTGAGGGTGTAGATGGAGAAGAGTAGGGGTCCAAGAACTGAGCCTTGGGGAACACCGACAGACAGGGGGCGAGGTGAGGAGGTAGTGTGGGAGAGGGAGACACTAAATGTTCGGTTTGTTAGATATGATGAGATCCAGGATAGGGCCAAGCCTGTGATGCCAAGAGATGAGAGAATCTGTAACAGGAGGGAATTGTCCACAGTGTCGAAGGCAGAAGACAGGTCCAGGAGAAGGAGGACAGAGTAGTGACGCTTGCTCTTGGCGGTTAGTAGGTCGTTGGTGACTTTAGTTAGGGCAGTTTCAGTTGAGTGATTCAGTCGGAGGCCTGATTGTAAGCGGTCAAAGAGGGAGCAGTAGGAGAGGTGGGAGGACAGTTCAAGATGGACATGCTGTTCCAGTAATTTTGAGGCATAAGGGAGAAGAGATATCGGGCGATAGCTAGACACAGAGGATGGGTCAAGGGAGGTCTTTTTGAGAATGGGTGTGATCAGGCATGTTTGAAGGATGAGGGGAAGACACCATTTGTAAGTGAGAGGTTGAAGAGGTGTGTTAGAGTAGGGGTAAAGACGGTGGCGAGGCTAGGGATGAGGTGGGATGGGAGCGGGTCAAGCATGCAAGTGGTGAGGTGTGATCTTGATAGGAGGGTGGAAAGCTGATCTTCTGTCAAGGTGAAGTTGGTTTTGGAGAAGAGGGTTGAGCAGCTAAGCGGGGCAATGGGGGCTGTGGGCCAAAGCTTTCTCTGATCGTATCTACCTTCTGCTTAAAGAAAGAGGCAAAGTCTTCAGCAGAAATGAGAGGAGAAGGAGGAGGTGCTGGGGGACAGAGTAGAGAATTGAAAGTGTTGAAGAGCTGTTTAGGGTTGTGAGACAGGGAGGATATGAGAGATGAGAAGTAAGTTTGCTTTGCAGCAGTGAGCGTGGACTTGAAGCTGGTGAGGGACTGCTTGTATGCGGTTAGGTGCTCGGCAGAGCGGGATTTTTTCCATCTCCGTTTAGCAACCCTGGAAGCCCGTCTCAGTTCTTTGGTGAGGCTGGTCAGCCAGGGCTGCCTGTTGATTGTACAAGTTTTGCTATGTGTGATGGGGGCAGCCGAATCAAGTGCTGCTGTTGTAGTGTTATAAAAGGTGGCAGCAGAATCTGTGTCATGAAGTGAAGATATGTCTGTAAGAGGGAGGAGGGACTCAGAGCATTGGTAAATTGAGGTGTTTGAGATTTCTGCGAGGGTGAGTGAGTTTGTGGAGTGGGGGTTGTGCACTAGAAGAGGAGAGAGAAGAGAACGTCAGTAGGTTGTGGTCAGACAGGGGAAGGGGTGAGTTAGTGAGATTAGAAAGGGAACAGAGGCGGGTGAAGATAAGGTCGAGCATGTGACCATCTTTGTGAGTGGCCGCAGAGGACCATTGAGTGAGGCAAAAGGAGGCCTCAGGTAGGAAGAGCCAAAAATGTGTTCCCGTTGTCTCCCTACGTCACCTACACTCTGCCAAAACATGTATCAGTCGACCTACTACATCACTTGGATGAAAAAGATAACTTTATATTTTATTTCTCCTTTACCGTTATCCTCTATTTCTATTCTTACCCATCTATCTTATAAGGAATAACCTACAGCATGCCAACACAGTGTTTTTTATTCCATCTTAGAAGAGAATACATGTTTTGACTAGTGTTGAGCATTCCGATACCGCAAGTATGTTGTATCGGCCGATATTCGCGGTATCGGAATTCCGATACTGAGTTCCGATACTTTTGCTATATGTATACCGGAATCGGAAGTTCCCATAATTCTTTGAGAGGCAGTGTGATTTTATTCAGCCAATGAGGAATCCTAAGAAGTGTGGGCACATCCTGTAATGCTGCGTCATGTTAACTAATGTCATGGCTGTGATTGGCTGCTGAAATGATGTCAGAATGCACTATAAAAGGTGCCGCCGCCATTTTGGCTTCACTGTGCTGTGAATTCAGTTAGGGACAGAACGCTGCTCTTCTGACTTTTAGGGACAGTTAGAGATTGCGTTTTTGTGAATTGTTCTGTAGGCAGGCTGTGTAAATCTTAGTTTTGCCTTGCAGTGCTGTTTTCACAGCTCTCTGCAAGGTCTGTGTGTGAGTGCAGGTGACGTTGCAGTTTGGTCTGCATCCACCCAGTTTGTAGTCATCTGCACGTGTCACTCACTGCCTCATTTTTTTTTTCTTTTGTGGAATTGGTGCTGCTCCATTGAATTTAAATTACTGTATATACTCATGTATAAGCCGACCCGTGTATAAGCCGACCCCCCTAATTTTGCCACAAAAAACTGGGAAAACGTATTGACTCGCGTATAAGCCTAGGGTGAAAAATGATTATGCCCCCATATGATGCTCCACAGATTATGCCCCCATATGCTGCACAGATTATGCCCAATATGCTCCACAGATTATGCCCCCATATGCTCCAGATTATACCCAATATGCTTCAGAGATTATGCCCCCATATGCTCCAGATTATGCCCCCATATATTCCACAGATTATGCCCCGTATGATCCACAGATTATGCCCCCATATGCTCCAGATTATCCCATATGCTCAGATTATGCCCCCATATGTTCCAGATTATGCCCCCATATGCCCAGATTATGCCCCATATGTTCCACAGCTTATGCCCCCATATGTCCACAGCTTATTGCCCCCATATGCTCCAATTATGCCCCCATATGTCCATATTATGCCCCTATGTCCACAGCTTATGCCCCCATATGCTCCAATTATGCCCCATATGCTCCAGATTATGCCCCCATATGCTCCAGATTATGCCCTCATATGTTCCACAGTTTATGCCCCATATGCTCCATATTATGCCCCCATATGTTCCAGATTATGCCGCATATGCTGCTGCTGCAAAAAAATGACATTCTCACCTCTCGTCGCTGGGGGCCAGGTGCCGGGGGTCCTGAGCAGGCGGTGACACTGGTGCGCTATGGGGGACATGTGCC
>JARQOD010005565.1:0-47319 GCA_033576555.1 Oophaga sylvatica
TTTTGCTTCCATCCATACTAATCCTTGCGTAGATAGTACATACCCCAGAATTAAATTTGGTCCTAGGGAAATTTCACATTTTTCAAGTTTGATGTAGAGTGGTTGGTCTTGGCGTTCTAAGACCATTTCCAACTGTCCATGATGTTCTCATGTGGATTTTAGAAAAAATTAGAATATCATCCAGTAATCACCACAAATGTATCTAGGAGATCCCTGAAAAATATCATTCGAAGTGTTGGAAAGTGGCTGGGGCAGTACTCAGACCAAAAGGCATATCTAGATATTCAAAGTGTCCATAGCGTGACCTGAAAGCAGTCTTCCATTCATCCCGGTCTAATACGGACCAAGTTATAGGCCCACGAGATCCAGTTTAGAGAAAATTTTGGCATGCCGCACTCTCTCAACAATTCAGGGATTAAGGCAATGGATAACGGTTTCTATAGTAACCTTATTGAGTTACCTATAGTCTATGCAGGGTCTCAGAGATCTTCTTTCTTCTTCACAAAGAGATGGGTGCACTCGGGGAGATGAAGAGGGGCGTTGATGCCCTTGGCTAAATTTTCGTTTATAATCCTTCAAAGCTTTTAGCTCGGGCCCCGCTAGGGGTAGATCTTACCAAAGGTATCTCGGCTCCAGGCATTAATTCAATTGGACATCATATGGACGGTGAGGAGAGGAAGTTTGATCAGCGTTCTTCTTGTCACATAAAATCCACATAGTCCTGGTATACAGCTGGTAGTTCAGGGACTGACATGGTTCCTTTAGGAACAGAGCAAGCTGAAACTCCTTGACTCATCTGTTTCTCCGGAAAGTGTAATTCCTTGGTCTCCCAGTTAATGTAGGATTCTGTGCCTGCAGCCATGGAAAGCCAGAATAATGGGAAATTTGGGGAGAAGAGATAAGCATAAAAGACATTTTCTCTGATGATCTTTACCCATAAGGACCCTCAAAGGCTCTGTTTCTTGATCCACTGGTCCAGAAGTCAGTAGAGAGCCATCCACAGTCTCCATCTGTATGGAGTAGCCTCATCACTGAAAGTATCCCCTGTTTCAGAGCAAAGGAGATATCATAAAATTTCCACTTGCTCCTGAGTCGTCATAGCAGAGCTAGACACCCCGACTGAGTCAACCAGAGTTTGATGGAAAGGAAGCAATGAGAATTGTTTCTTTACAAACTCAGCTGGGACACCGCTGAGGACAACTTGAAAAATTGCAGCGTTTATCCCGTCATCGTCCCCAGAATAACAGAGTTTAAGTCCGAGAAATCAAGATCTCTTGCAGCAGATCTCTCTGGAGCCTGAGGCTCGGACATGACAGAGCTCCTCTCGCAACACTCACAGTGAATGACTGCTGCAGTAGTCTTATGAGAACGGCTGGGGCAGTTTATAATGAAGTGCCCTGACTTACCACAGTAGAAAACATAGATTTTCCTTTATACGATGTTCTTTGCGTGCATCACTAACCCGTCTTTGTAAAGAGTCCACCTGCATGGGTTCAGGTTCTGGTTCCCTTGTGATCCTACTCAAAGGTTCCTTAGCTGAGGAGGGAGGTAGTAAAAGGTTTTAGTGCGATATTTTCGAACCATCTCTCTTGTCTGCGTTCAGTCAGACAGCATCAATACGGATACATAGTTAATAAAGTCACCTAACGCAGTGGGAGGGTCGGCACGAGCAAGTTCATCCTTAATCAGTGGAGACAACCCTTTCCGAAAAATAGATTTTTTAGCGGAAGTGTCCCAAGTGGTATCAAGAGCCCATCTCCTGAAATCCAGGGCATATTCGGCTACTGAACGCTTACCTTGGCGCAAAGTTAACATGGCTGCTTCAGCTGTTGCACCTCGATTGGGTCATCAAACACCTGCCCCATGGCTGAAATAAAAGCATCAAGGTGATTCAAACAATCATCCTCAGTCTCAATCAGAGGGTTTGCCCACATCAAAGCCTTATTGGTAAGCAACATGATTATTAGTAAGCACTTTGGACGTTCAGTGGGAAATTGTGAAGCATGTGCAGAGAAAAATAAATTGCATTGATTAATAAATCCCCTGAATTTTCCACGTTCACGCCAAAACGAAAAGGAGGTAATTTGGGGATCCCAGAACTTGGGGTTATGGCAGGAGCCTGGGCTCGTTCTCTAGAGCCTCAATCCTGGCTCGCAATTCCTGGGTAGTCTGTCCAAACACTTGCAAATTATGATTAGTGAGGTCCTGTAGGCTTGCAAAACGGGTTTTTTAAAGTCGTACATCTGAAAGGATTGTATCAGTCACTCGCAAAGTTCCTTTATGCGGGCCTCCATCTTCCAGAATCTTTTAAGGCAGAAGTGCTGGAAGGAGAAGAGGAAAGGGAAAAAAAAAAAAAAACAATAGTGTTTTACCTGTGGTAACACTCCAGAGTAAAATTTTAAGGGAATGCGCTCACCTGGAATGGTTGTGAGAAGTCACAACCACTGTCATCCACATAAGGTATTAAACGGACATCTGATATCCACAGTCACAGCAGACACGGCTTTCCCAGACCCAGCAGACACTAAACATTGGCTCCTGAATCTTGTCATGTATAGTGTACAGTTCCTATAGCGTCTTGTGCTTGATGCGAGGAAAACACAGGGACATAGGTTGAGATGAAATGACTTGTATTACTTCATACAAGCATGCTGAAAAGTTCACACAGTTTGCAGGAACAGCGACAGGAGACACAGCAGGCCAGAGTAACTTCAAGCACTACAATAAATCTCCAAAGCAGGTTCAGGATCTCTTCTCTGTACCGTAATTCCTCTGCAAACATGGATTCACCAAACAGCAGGTTTCCAGAGTCCAAAAAGTGTTTCCAAGGTTCCTCAGTAGGGAATAGCTGGAGTACAAGTCCAAGGCTTCCAGGAGTCAGGTCACAGACTGACTGAGGCTTGATTCAGGAGCACTGATTGTTTCAGCTGAGGCTGCTTAAGAAGCAAGAGGGAAGAATCAGGGCGGGACATGGAAAACTGGAAACTTCATATTAAGTGAGGGCAAGAGCTGCAGAAAGACAGAAAGCAAAATGGCGAGGGAAAACTGAGTTTCAAGGAACATGTCAACAGAGACAAAGAACCTTACAATCTCACGCTAAAGAAGGTATCCTGGTAGGCTACAGTGAAACCCAAGAAAGGTTATAGGATTCTACACCCAGAAAACAAACAAGGTACAATAAGTAGAGATGTAGTGATTGATGAGAACTTTGTATCACCCAAGTTTTGTGACATCACGCCAGTAATCCAGCTGAAGTCACAATTACAAGACAACAACAAGGAGGATGTAGAAGTCTGGCTGGATTCTTCAACCACTGAAGGAACAACAGAAAAATCAGAAGAATCTGAAATCAGAAGATCGTCAAGATCAAACAAAGGTATACCAGCTAAACGTCTATCCTACATTGTCAAGACACTACCTGAGTCAGAGCGCAGTCATGGGATGAAATGCAAGGACTACCTATCCATGAAAGAACAAAGTGGATTGATGCCACTAATGAGGAAATCAAGTCGCTTCATCAACTCCAAACTGGAAACTCACCAAGCTACCACAGGGCAAAAAGGCAATCAAGTGCAAGTGGGTCTTTAAAACCAAATATGACTCTGAAGTAAAGTCCACAGATTTAAAGCAAGGTTGGTCGCAAAAGGATATTCTCAAAAGTATGGCGAAGATTACGATGCTACATTTGCTCCAGTCGCTAAACAGACTACGTTCAGAGCTTTGTTAGCTGTAGCTGCTGTACAAAAGTTTTTATGTCAGACATTTGGATATAAAAACTGCTTTCTTAAATGGTGACATTGAGGAGGACTTATACATAAACTAACCTGAAGGTTATGTAAAAGAGGTGAAGAGAATCTGTTTGCAAACTACAAAAATCTCTCTATGGTCTTAAGCAATCAGCAAGAGCATGGAACACCAAGATGAATAAAGTCTTGTTGGAAGAAGGATTTAAAAGAGGTCAAGCAGATCCATGCTTATACACAAAATATACAGATGGAAAGTGGATGTATATTCTCTTATATGTGGACGATGTGATTGTAGTTCATCAAGAAGATGCAGAAATTGGAAAAAATGACTGAAATTCTAAATCAGCATTTTGAAACAAAAGACTTGGAAGTGTGATATATTATCTAGGAATCCAAATCCAGAGAGAGGAAGATTGGAGTTTTCTTCTAAACCAAAGTGCAAAAATTAATTCGATTCTGAATCAATTTGGAATGTCAGAGGCCAAAGGTATATCAACCCAATGGAACATTCTACCTGAAGCTGGAAGAAGAAGATGACCTGTTGCCTAACAATGAGAAATATCGTCAGCCAGTGGGGGCACTTCTGTACATATCAACTATGACTCGACCGGATATCACAACAACAGTTGGAATCCTTTGCAGATATGTGGAAAAACCACGCCAAAAAGACTGGAATGCTGTTAAAAGACTTCTGCGATATTTGAAAGAAACGCAAGATGTAAATTTAAAACTATCTGCAGCGGGAGATCTAGAACTTACCGGCTATGTAGATGCGGATTGGGCTGGTGATTCGCATGATCGTAAATCCACAAGCGGATACTTGTTTAAAGTTGGAGAAAGTTCAATCTCCTGGTCTAGTAGGAAACAAGTGTCTGTTGCCTTGTCATCCACAGAAGCGGAGTATGTGTCCGCAGCCTATGCAAGCCAGGAGGTCATTTGGCTAAGACAATTGATGGACGATCTTGGCAAACCGTCAGCTCAGCTGACGGTGATTTATGAGGACAACCAAGGATGCATTAAACTTGCATGCAGTGAAAAGATCAGTGCACAAGCACATTGACGTCAGACACCATCATCTTCGTGATTTGATAGATCGTGGCATAATTCTGTTTGTCTATTGTGAAACTGATAAGATGCTAGCTGACATTATGACAAAGCCATTGCCACGAGCCAGGTTCCAAGAATTGAGAACCACAATGGGAATAAGAGGATAAGTAGCTGTTGAGTGGGGGTGTTGGAATAATGCATATTGATTTGTATGTATTGCAACAACTACTACTGTATTGTTTGATATGTTGTGCATATTGTGAGGTTTGTTGTGAATGGGTTTGAGATGAGTTCTGAGCAGAGGCTCCTTGGTGGTTACAAGCGGTGCTAGTGAAGATTGTGAGGGACTGGGAATCAGGTGTTACTGACTGGTCTTATATAAGGGAGTCATTTTCCCCTCAGGGTTGCCGGTGATCAATTGTTCTGGTCTGAATCCTTCATTCCAGTTTCCCTTGTGGCCTGCTGTGTCGTGTCTGCATCTCCTGCTTACAGATAAGACTTTTGCTTCTTTTGTGTTTTTGCTTTATTTTTGCATTTTGTCCTGCACTTCTTTGGGGGCCTTCAGGGTCCCCTCCGGGGCTTCTGCCCTCTCAGTTTAGTTCAGCCACTGAGTTTTGTTCTTTTGCTTTTTTCAGTTTTTTCAGTGGCTGCTGTTTTGATTTTGTTACACCAGATAACTAATTTAGGTGGTAGAGGTCGTGTGATCTCAGGTGATTTGAAATTAGTAGAGTTGGTGCTTTTCAGGGTTTTCTGGGATTGCAGTAAGTACCCTTCCTATCCTTTTCTATTTAGATAGTTTGGGCCCCAGCGTTTGCTCATACTATTTTCTTTCTGTGTCAGTATTTCCTCTTGTCTAACCGCCATTACATGTTTGGGGGCTTTCTATTTCTTTGGGGTTCTGCTCCGGGGCAGATAGCTTTCCTATTTCTATCTTTAGGTGTAGTTAGTTTCTCAGGCTGTGACGAGGCGTCTAGGACCAACGTAGGAACGCTCCACGGCTGCCTCTAGTTGTGGTGGTTAGTCAGGGTACTGCAATCTCATAGATTCCAACTGCTCTGGTGTATTGCCTTTTTGCCTGCTCTCCTCAGCTACCGAAACATAACAGTATCACCGGCCTAAAAACTGAAATTGTATGGTACTCACAGAAGGGAAAAATATTGTAAAGAAAAAAGTTGTCAGAGTTGTCAGAGATTTTTTTTTTTTTCCTTTTTTTTTTTTCCTCTGTATCTCTGGGTGCTGAGGAGGATTTTTTTTCTCTCAATGGAGTTTGCACAGTTGTCTGGCCGTGTGGATCAGCTTGCCACTGAAGTTCGGAGTATTGACCTATCTTGCTAGGTTGCCTGTTGTGGAACCTAGGATTCCCATGCCAGATTTGTTTTTAGGGGATCGAGCTAAATTTCGAATTTCAAAATAATGTAATTGTTCTTTGCCTAAATCTAAGTCCTCGGGAAGGGGTAAGTCACCTGGATTAATAGACTTAGTATGTATGCTTTTAGTTTTACTAGCTATGTGCACGCTCATAGAGATATAATTATGGATCAGTATTATATCAAAAGGGCAACATCCTATATAACATGTGCATAGATATATGATAACATAGAATTACCTGACAGAATGTCCAGTGGGTCAATACGGAATCCGTTATACGCTGTCTCCGGCTAGAGGGTGACCGGGGTCTATGCTGACCCTAAACTGGGGTCCTAACTAATCCCTCTACCTGGAGGTACTGTTAAAGGTACAGAGGTCCAGGCCACCAGCGTAAACCCTGTCTCCTATCAATCCCTGCCAACTGTAATCTAGTCCTAAGAAGGACCCTGATTAACACCAAGGGAATGAACAGGTAACGGTTAATGAACAGAAAGACATACAAGAAAGACAAGAAATAAAGTAATAAAAGTCTTACATACAACACTCACACACAGTAGGAACACCTAAGGTCTCAGAGATAAACTATAAGCTGTAAGAGTAAAAACAACTAAGGAGCTCTTAGCTTAAGTATTCTCAGAACCGATCCAGTCTGCTAGACTACATGAATGCTTTCACCGGCATCTAACAAGCAGACTGGCAGGTATATGAAGGAATCTAATTAGAACATAATCAAAAGCAGCCGGGCGAGGCTGGACCTAGTCTTAGCAAAGAGCTAGGTAAAATTAACTCCCTCATTACCAAACACAAAGAAACAGCAACTCAGCTGTGAGAAGTCAGAGTGTGTAATCGCGACGATCCTCGTGGCGATAGCCCATGACAGTACCCCCCCTCTACGAGGGGACTCCGGACCCTCAGGGCCAGGTCTGCCCGGGTGAGTTGTGTGAAAGGTCCGAACCAATCGATCTGCGTTAACATCAGACGCAGGGACCCACGTCCTCTCCTCAGGACCATACCCCTCCAATGAACCAAGTACTGAAGGGATCGGCGACTGAGACGTGAGTCAATGATTTTCGACCCATGAAATTCCACGTTATCATTGACCACCACTGAAGGAGGAGGTAGAGGTGACGGTATGACTGGTGCCACATACTTTTTAAGTAATGACTTGTGAAACACATTATGAATTTTAAACGTAGGAGGGAGGTCCAGACGAAATGCCACAGGATTAATTATGGAACTGATCCTGTACGGCCCGATGAATCTGGGACCCAACCTCCAGGAGGAAACTTTAAGTTTTATATTCCTGGTAGACAACCAAACCAGATCGTTCACCTTCAGATCTAGACCAGAAACTCTCCCCCTATCAGCCATCCGTTTGTAACGGTTCCCCGTAACCTTCAGTCTTAACCGATCTGGAACTATCAGTCTCCCTGGAAGTCCCACAGGGGCGTCCCCTGAGCCCCCAATACCTCCCCCTCAAGCTCAGAGCATACAGCTGACACTACAACTCCCTCCTGAGGAATAGGAACCGGATCATCCGTCTTCCCGGCCCTGGGAAAGTACGAGATAAGGCATCAGGAAGCAACTTTATTGAGCAGTCATATGCGCGATGAGGAGGTAACTCTTTACACCCCTCCTCTGAGAACATCTCCCAAAGTCCTCCAGAAAAGGAGACAAAGTCCTAGGCACAACCGCACCGATGACCGTGCTCATGCAGTTATTCCTGCAAAATTCACCCCACTGGCTTATCTTTCTGGATTGCCAATCAATCACTGGGTTATGTTTAGCCAACCAAGGAAGTCCCAACACAATAGGAGTAGGTAGACCCTCCAACACATAACAAGACAATTGCTCTTTATGTATTGCCCCTACTCGAAGATCTATGTTATGAACAGCTTGTACCAAGCTACCTTGACCGAGAGGTCTAGAATCAATAGAGACTATAGGGACCGGTTTGGCCAATACACTCAGTTGCATACCATGCACCTGGGCAAACCGAGCGTCCACCAGATTAGCCCGGACCCACTATCAAGAAAAACAGAAATCCTCTCAGTTCTAGTACCAATCACCACCTCCGCAGGCACGAGAAACTGAGAGGGATTTGGGGACGAAATACACACTCCCAGGTTAACTCCTTTGCTCAAAGAGGCCCGGGATGGACACCCCCCAACAAAATGTCCCTCTCTCCCGCAAAAGAAACACCTTCTAGTCTTGCGGCGCACCGCCGATTCCCTCCTACAAAAAGATGTCCCTCCCAACTGCATGGGTTCCTCAGAACAGACCAGGGGAACCTCAGTATAAGGGACTTTAGTAGTAGGTGGAGTCATCACGGGAGGCGGAGTTACCTCGCGTCTTCCCCGAATTCGTCTATCAATGCGAATAGCGAGGGCCATAGCAGCCTCCAGTGATGGAGGAGAATCATACTGAGCCAACACATCTTTTAATTTGTCAGACAACCCTTGACAAAACTGGCTCCTAAGAGCTGGGTCATTCCACTGAGTATCTGTTGCCCATCTACGGAACTCAGAAGAATATTCCTCCGCTGGACGATTTCCTTGCCGTATTTTACGTAACTTTGTTTCAGCAAGGGAAACTCGATCCGGATCATCATATACCAGACCCAGGGCAGTAAAAAATCGATCCACTGACTGGAGATCTGGGGAGCCTGGAGGAATAGAGAACGCCCAAGATTGAGGGTCCCTTGTAAGAGCGAGATAACAATTCCACCCTCTGCTCTTCACTCCCAGATGACCGAGGCCGCAGCCGAAAGTACAATTTACATGCCTCCCGGAAAGTAAAAAATTTGTCCCGCCCACCAGTGAACCTGTCCGGGAGAGCAACCTTAGGTTCAGATCTGGTTTGCTCCGGGGGGGACAAAACCTTGGACTTAATGTCTGCAAACTCCATGGACAACCCCTGCAACTGCCGGGCCAGCTGGGCTACTGGATCCATGACAGCTGGGGAGAATCTTTAGTATGGGCCGGTGAAAATGTCACGCTGTATAGCAGATATATATATATGTGATGTCAGTAATCTATATCAAAAGGGCAACATCCTATATAACATGTGCATAGATATATGATAACATAGAATTACCTGACAGAATGTCCAGTGGGTCAATACGGAATCCGTTATACGCTGTCTCCGGCTAGAGGGTGACCGGGGTCTATGCTGACCCTAAACTGGGGTCCTAACTAATCCCTCTACCTGGAGGTACTGTTAAAGGTACAGAGGTCCAGGCCACCAGCGTAAACCCTGTCTCCTATCAATCCCTGCCAACTGTAATCTAGTCCTAAGAAGGACCCTGATTAACACCATAGGGAATGAACAGGTAACGGTTAATGAACAGAAAGACATACAAGAAAGACAAGAAATAAAGTAAATAAAGTCTTACATACAACACTCACACACAGTAGGAACACCTAAGGTCTCAGAGATAAACTATAAGCTGTAAGAGTAAAAACAACTAAGGAGCTCTTAGCTTAAGTATTCTCAGAACCGATCCAGTCTGCTAGACTACATGAATGCTTTCACCGGCATCTAACAAGCAGACTGGCAGGTATATGAAGGAATCTAATTAGAAATAATCAAAAGCAGCCGGGCGAGGCTGGACCTAGTCTTAGCAAAGAGCTAGGTAAAATTAACTCCCTCATTACCAAACACAAAGAAACAGCAACTCAGCTGTGAGAAGTCAGAGTGTGTAATCGCGACGATCCTCGTGGCGATACGCCCTGATGACAGGACCGCAGCGCAGCAGGTTGAATTAGTCATCTCTCTCCTGCGCGGCGATCCCTCATGGATTGGGCTTTTTCCCTGACACCTGGGGATCCTGTTTTGAGTGATGTTGATGCGTTTTTTCAGGCTTTGGGGTTATTGTACGATGAGCCTAATGTCACTGATCAAGCTGAAAAAGCCTTTGTTGGCATTAAATCAGGGGCTTGAGGACGCTGAGTTATACTGTCAGAGATTCCGTAGGTGGGCAGTCCTGACCAAATGGAATGACGACGCTTTGGCGGCCCTTTTCCGGAAGGGTCTGTCAGATAATGTAAAGGATGTTATGGTGGGATTCCCTGTCCCCTCTGGTCTCAATGATTCTATGTCATTAGCGATTCAAATTGACAGACGTTTGCGTGAGCGGAGAAGTATGCGTGGAATGGTGTTGCCTTGTGAACCAGCTTCTGAACCCATGCAGTGTGATAGAGTGGTGTCTGGGGCACAGCGTCATGAGTTTCGAAAGCGCAATGGGTTATGTTTCTACTGTGGTGATGCCTCTCATGCTATTTCAGTCTGCCCTAAGCGGGGAAGACGTTTTGCACGCTCAGTTGTCTTGGGTAGTGTTCAGACTAAGTTTTTATTAACTGTCACTCTGATATGCTCTCTGTCCTCATTTTCTGCTCAGGCTTTCGTTGATTCTGGAGCAGCTATTAACCTGATGGATTATGATTTTGCTAAACGTTGTGGTTTCCCTTGATACCCCTACAGAAGTCTATTCCCTACTGGGGATCGATTCTACCCCTTTGGCTGAGAATAAACCCCAGTTTTCTACTCAGGTGATAATGAGGGTTGAACCTGATCACCAGGAGTGCTGCAAATTTTTGGTTCTATATAATCTGCATGACATTATCGTACTGGGTTTCCCTTGGTTACAGTCTCATAATCCTGTTTTGGATTGGAAATCTGTGTCTGTAACCAGTTGGGGCTGCCAATGTGTTAATACCAACACTCCTGTTTTTTCTGCCTCCCCCCAGGCTCAGGATGTTCCTGACTTTTTGTTGATTTTTCTGATGTGTTTAGCGAAAGTAAATCTGCATCCTTGCCTCCCCATAGGAGCTATGACTGCGCTATTGAATTAGTGCCGGGTAGTAAATTCCCTAAAGGTCGCCTTTTTAACTTGTCTGTACCTGAACATGACGCTATGCGGTCTTATATCAAGGAATCATTGGAGAAGGGTCATATCAGACCATCCTCTTCACCCTTAGGTGCCGGTTTTTTCTTTGTGGCCAAAAAGGGTGGTTCATTAAGGCCGTGTATTGATTATCGTCTCTTGAACAATATTACTGTGAAATATCAATACCCGTTACCCTTGATTTCTGACCTGTTTTCCAGGGTGAAAAACGCTACTTGGTTTACCAAGCTTGACCTCAGGGGGGCATATAACCTTATTCGCATTAAGCACGGGGATGAATGGAAGACGGCATTCAATACCCCTGAAGGGCATTTTGAGTACCTAGTGATGCCCTTTGGGCTCACTAATGCTCCTTCCGTCTTCCAGTCCTTCATGAATGACATTTTCAGGGATTTTGTGGATAAATTTCTGATTGTTTATTTGGATGATATCTTGATTTTTTCTAATGACTGGGACTCTCATGTGAAACATGTTCGAACTGTATTCCAGATTTTGAGAGAGAATGCTCTGTATGTGAAGGGATCAAAGTGTCTTTTTGGCGTACAGAGGATCTCATTTCTGGGATTCATTTTGTCCCCATCTGTTATTGAAATGGACCCGGTCAAGGTTCAGGCCATCTGTGATTGGGTCCAACCTACTTCATTAAAGGCTCTTCAGAGATTTTTGGGTTTTGCCAATTTTTATCGTAAATTTATTGGTAATTTCTCGGTTATTGTTAAACCATTAACTGATTTGACCAGAAAGGGTTCTGATGTGGTGAATTGGCCTCCTGAGGCAGTCTCTGCGTTTCAGGAACTTAAGCAGAGATTCACTTCTGCTCCTGTTCTACGGCAGCCTGATGTTTCTCTGCCATTTCAGGTGGAGGTTGATGCCTCTGAAATTGGGGCAGGTGCCGTTTTGTCCCAAAAAGATCCAGAGACCTCTAAAAGTAACCCTTGTGCCTTTTTCTCTCGAAAATTTTCTCCTACTGAACGTAATTATGACGTGGGTAATCGGGAGTTATTGGCCATGAAGTGGGCTTTTGAAGAGTGGAGACATTGGCTGGAGGGAGCCAAACATCAGGTGGTGGTCCTTACGGACCATAAGAATCTGGTCTATCTGGAATCTGCCAAGCGACTCAATCCTAGACAGGCCAGGTGGGCCTTGTTTTTCACACGTTTTAATTTTGTGGTTTCCTTTCTTCCTGGCACTAAGAATGTTAAGGCGGATGCCCTCTCGAGGAGTTTCCTTGCGGACTCTCCTGAGTTATCGATCCTTCTGTTATTTTGAAAGAGGGGTAGTTCTTTCCGCCATCTCGCCCAATTTGAGACTTGCTCTGGAGGGGTGTCAGGAGGATAGGCCCGAGCGCTGTCCTGTTGGAAAATTGTTTGTCCCGGACCAATGGAAAAAGAGTGTGATGTCTGAGATTCATTGTTCCGCATTGGCTGGGCATCCCGGAATTTTTGGTACCAGAGACTTGGTTAGTCGGTCCTTTTGGTGGCCTACCTTGTCTCGTGATGTCAGGGAATTTGTGCAGTCCTGCGGGACTTGCTCTCGCTCCAAGCCTTGCTCTCGCTCTAGTGGTTTGTTGATGCCATTGCCTGTGCCTAAGAGACCATGGACCCATATCTCTATGGATTTCATTTCCGATCTTCCTGTTTCTCAGAGAATGACCACCATCTGGGTAATTTGTGATAGGTTTTCCAAAATGATACATCTTGTGCCATTACCTAAGTTGCCTTCCTCCTCTGAATTGGTGCCGTTGTTCCTTCAGCACGTGGTTCGTTTACACGGCATTCCTGAGAACATTGTGTCTGACAGAGGAGTCCAGTTTGTTTCCAGATTTTGGAGGACTTTTTGTTCTAAACTGGGTGTTCAATTGTCTTTCTCCTTGGCATTTCATCCTCAGACCAATGGTCAAACTGAGAGAACAAACCAGACATTGGAGACTTATCTAAGATGCTTTGTGTCTGCTGATCAGGATGACTGGGTCTCTTTTTTGCCTTTGGCTGAGTTTGCTCTTAATAATAGGGCTAGCTCTGCCACTTTGATGTCTCCGTTTTTCTGTAATTCTGGGTTTCACCCTCGATTTTCTTCAGGACAGACGGAGGCTTCTGTCTGTCCAGGTGTTGACTCTGTTGTGGAGCGTATGCAACAGATTTGGGACCAGGTAGTGGAGAGGTTGTCCCTCTCTCAGGAGAAGGCCCAGCGGTTTGCTAACCGGCATAGGACTGATGGTCCTCGGTTTAAAGTGGGGGACTTGGTCTGGTTGTCCTCAAAGAATATTCCTATGAGAGTAGCATCTCCTAAATTTAAGCCTAGGTTCATTGGACCTTATAAGATCATGGAGATTATTAATCCTGTTTCTTTTCGTTTGCTTCTTCCAGGGACATTTAAGATTCATAACGTGTTCCACAAGTCCTTGTTGAAGAGGTTTGTTGAGCCAGTGGTTCTGCTGCTGTGCCTCCTGACCCTGTTTTGGTTGAGGGCAATCTGGAGTATGTGGTTGAGAAAATATTGAATTCTCGTTTTTCTAGACGGAAACTCCAGTATTTGGTTAAATGGAGAGGTTATGGTCAGGAGGACAATTCTTGGGTGTTTGCTTCGGACATCCATGCTAGGAGACTTATCCGTGCGTATCATGGAGCTCATCCTGACCGACCTGGTTGCTCAGGTGAGGGTTCGGTGACCCCTCCTCAAGGGGGGGGTACTGTTGTGAATGTGTTTGAGATGAGTTCTGAGCAGAGGCTCCCTCTGGTGGTTACAAGCGGTGCTAGTGAAGATTGTGAGGACTGGGAATCAGGTGTTACTGACTGGTCTTATATAAGGGAGTCATTTTCCCATCAGGGTTGCTGGTGATCAATTGTTCTGGTCTGAATCCTTCATTCCAGTTTCCCTTGTGGCCTGCTGTGTCGTGTCTGCATCTCCTGCTTACAGATAAGACTTTTGCTTCTTTTGTGTTTTTGCTTTATTTTTGCATTTTGTCCTGCACTTCTTTGGGGGCCTTCAGGGTCCCCTCCGGGGGCTTCTGCCCTCTCAGTTTAGTTCAGCCACTGAGTTTTGTTCTTTTGCTTTTTCAGTTTTTTCAGTGGCTGCTGTTTTGATTTTGTTACACCAGAGAACTAATTTAGGTGGTAGAGGTCGTGTGATCTCAGTGATTTTGAAATTAGTAGAGTTGGTGCTTTTCAGGGTTTTCTGGGATTGCAGTAAGTACCCTTCCTATCCTTTTCTATTTAGATAGTTTGGGCCCCAGCGTTTGCTCATACTATTTTCTTTCTGTGTCAGTATTTCCTCTTGTCTAACCGCCATTACATGTTTGGGGGCTTTCTATTATCTTTGGGGTTCTGCTCCGGGGCAGATAGCTTTCCTATTTCTATCTTTAGGTGTAGTTAGTTTCTCAGGCTGTGACGAGGCGTCTAGGACCAACGTAGGAACGCTCCACGGCTGCCTCTAGTTGTGGTGGTTAGTCAGGGTACTGCAATCTCATAGATTCCAACTGCTCTGGTGTATTGCCTTTTTGCCTGCTCTCCTCAGCTACCGAAACATAACAGAGGTTGTTAACAAAGTTTTGTAAAAAAAAAAAAAAACCTCACTCACAGACAGGATGCCTCCTCCTTCTCTTCCTGTGTTGTTGTAATGTTTTTCATGCTGCAGCCATAGCAGATATCAGGCTGATCACATTTCATGCTGTGTTGTAAGCTGTCTATACTGGATGTGAATAAATCTACATTCTCTGTTGCTGACTCCGGATGTTACGCTGGTTAATCCGCTGCTAACACTGGGCCTCTGACTGTGTGTGTTGCTCCTGAAATATATACAGGGATTTACAATTCCCCCAACACTGTATACAGTTGTACGCTACTGATAGAGTACACTTTTCTGATTTTTATATTCTGGTGATATCCAGACTGGGCCTCTGACTGTGTGTGTTCCTCCTGAAATACTTACGGAGATTTACAATTCCCCCAACACTGTATACAGCTGTACGCTACAGATAGAGTACACTTTTCTGATTTTCATATTCTGGTGTTAGCCAGCCTGGGCCTTTGACTGTGTGTGCTCCTCCTGAAATATATACGGAGATTTACAATTCCCCAAACACTGTATACAGCTGTACGCTTCTGATACTGTACACTTTTTTGGTTTTTATATTCTAGTGTAATCCATACTGAGCATGTGAGAGTCTGTGTCTGTTACTCCGCAAATATATACGGAGATTAAAATTTTTCATCTTCACCGTAAACAGCTGTACGCTTCTGATACTGTACCATATATCTGCTGTTATTTTGGGGTACATTTACGCAAACATGAGGAAGTATGGTGGAAGAGGTCTCGGACGTGGTCGTGGGGGGCCACCTGCTACTGATGGTGGTGATGGGGGTGCATCTGCTGGTAGTGCCAATAGCACAATAGCACCTAAGGCAGGAGGTCTTGCTCCAGAAGACCTGGAAGGCTCCCTTTTCTGGGAGTAGGTAAACCGCTTTTAAAGCGGGAGCATCAGGAACAGGTTTTGTCTTACATTGCCGAAACAGCCTCCAGGTCTATCGCCTCCTCTTCTGAAGTTTCAAAAGCTCCAAGCACTGAGTCGTCAGTGCAGGCTTCTGGTCAGGAACAGCCCCTTTCCTTGTGTCCTTCACCCCACCAAAAGTGAAGGATGCGGCAGCCTCCACTTCAGATTACTCCATGGAGCTCTTTTCACATACCATGCCTGGGTTATCAAGTCAAATCCTGAATTCCCCAGTCCAAGATGAATCTGACATGGAGTGCACTGATGCACAGTCACTGCTAGATGATTGTGCTGGTACATTCAACCACAGCACTACATTGCCCTCGCAGTGTACTGAGTCAGAATGTGACCCTGATGAAACTCAAGTGCCCCTTCCCGCATACTATACCACCTTACACGGTGACACAGAGGAAGGTGCACATGAAATTGAAGAGGAGGTGATGGATGACCCAGTTGTTGACCCGGATTGACATCCATTGGGGGAAGAGGGTGCCACTGGCAATAGCTCAGAAGAGGAGAAGGATCCGCAGCAGGTATCGATATCGCAACTGGGGTTATCTGGCAGGCCCGTATCACTCCAAAAAGGTGTTAAAAAAACAAAAAGAGTTGCAGGACAGCTTGGCCAGACGGTAAAATTAGCACAGCGTGCAAGCCCTGAAAATTTATACCATAGTAGGAAGAGTCCAGTGTGGCACTTTTTTGACCAAAATCCTATTGATGAGGCAAAGGTTATCTGTAAACAGTGTGGAAGGACCTCTAGCCGAGGGAAAAATCTCAGAAATTTGAATACCAGTTGCATGCTTAGACATTTCATGAACATGCACTTGCAAGCGTGGACCGACTACAAAACCTACAAATCCCCCCCCAGGGCCGGCGTCAGCACCTGGCGCACCCGGGTAAGTACCGGTTCCCTAAGCAGGTGGGGGGGCCGACTCGTGGGCGACGGCACTGGCACAGGGCCCCTCATAGTATAAAAATTTGTCTCTGACGGTGGGATGGGCCCACTCGCCGTCAGACACATCGGCGTACTATGAGGGGCCCTGTGCCAGTGCAGTCGCCCATGAGTCGGCCCCCCTGCTTGCTAAGGGCCCCAGCACTTGCAATACTTACCTCTCCATGCTCCACCGCTGTGACGTCTTCCACGTTTCCTGACAGTAACATTCAGGTTACAGAGCGCAATGACGTCACATCTGTACTCCCTCTGCCTAAACAGTCCAACTGCAGAGAGCTGTAAGATGGTGACGCTGATGAGTCCAGAGTAGAACAGTGCACAGCGAGGAGAGGTATTTCATTTTTTGTAATGTTTGGAGGAATATATGGGGAGCATTTTACACTGGATCATTAATAATGTAGCCCATTATATATGGAGCATGATTTTGGCCCATAAGACACTGAAGCATCATCCATGGGGCCCATCATGTATTGGAGCATTGTAAATGGGGCAGATCAGACACTGGAGCAGCATTTACGGGGCCCATTATACCCTTGAACATTAATGGGGCCCATTATATATGGAGCATTCTTTTGGCCCATAAGACACTGGAGCATCATCCATGGGGCCCATCATGTATTGGAGAATTCTAAATGGGGCAGATCAGACACTGGAGCAGCATTTACGGGGCCCATTATACCCTCGAACATTAATGGTGCCCATTATATATGGAGCATTCTTTTGGCCCATAAGACACTGGAGTATCATCCATGGGGCACATCATATACTGGAGCATTCTAAATGGGGCAGATCAGACACTGGAGCAGCATTTATGGGGCACATTATACCCTTGAACATTAATGGGGCCCATTATATATGGAGCATTCTTTTGGCCCATAAGATCCTGGAGCATCATCCATGGGGCACATCATGTATTGGAGCATTCTAAATGGGGCAGATCGGACACTGGAGCAGCATTTACGGGGCCCATTATACCCTTGAACATTAATGGGGCCCATTATATATGGAGCATTCTTTTAGCCCATAAGACACTGGAACATCATCCATGAGGCACATATATACTGGAGCATTGTAAATGGGGGACATCAGACACTGGAGCAGCATATACGGGGCCCATTATATATGGAGCATTCTTTTGGCCCATAAGACAATGGAGCAGCATCCATGGGGCCCATCATATACTGGAGCATTGTAAATGGGGGACATCAGACACTGGAGCAGCATTTACGGGGCCCATTATACACTGGATCATTAATATTGGTGCCCATTATATATGGAGCATTCTTTTGGCCCATAACACACTGGAGCATCATCTATGGGCTCATCATATACTGGAGAATCATATGGGGTTCATTATTTATGGGGCATCATATAGGGTATGGAAAATCATATGGGGCACATATGGGACCAATTATGTATGGAGCAATATATGGGCCTCATTATTCTGTATGGCGCACTGTGTGGTGGCCGTAATACTGTATGAAGGAATATACTGTGCGTTTTTTGAGCTATTGTAGATTTTAACATAAATATCAGTCATGTCATGTAAGAAGTGAAGTATTTTTCATTGTACTATACCTATATTTCTGTGCCGTATCGGAGCATCATGAATTGTGGTATGTGTTAAAGGGGCCCACTGAGACTCTTTGGGCCGGGGCACACGAAAACCGGGAGCGATCCCTACACCCCCAAGTTTAGCCAAATAACCCCCAGTTTTCAATGCGTAACTATTATTATAAAGTAAATTAAGGTTGCCAAGCTTAAGTAATACGAATTGATGTTGTTGCCATTCAAATGGGCACTGTAGGTGTGTTTACTGTCCTCCACTCCCTACCGACTTTGCTTCCCTTTGACTTGCATTGGGTTTCCGAGAGTCGGCCGATTTCGTTCATGTTATGATCTGCTACAAGCACTAAGGAAAGGTGGGAATTCTGTCCCTACAATAGGACTGAGCTGGATCCCTACGATGTAACGGGGAACCTGATCCTGCGACCAGACCCACTAAAGTCCTCAGCTAGTCTGAACGAAGACCTATAGTTGCGAGGGAGGAATCCCTACAAGATCTAGGGACTGGGTGAAAAGGTGGACACCTCCTAACAGAAAGTGTAGCAGGGAATATAAAACAGAAAACAAATACTAAGAGATCCTAAGATCAAGCAAAACTGACAGAGTAAGGCACCTAAGCACCCGGCTAGCTTAAGAGTAGATAATACAATGAAGTCCAGCAAAGTCAGAAGGGCGGAGCCAGACTAAATAGGGTAAAAAGGTCATGTGACCAGCAAACTGAAACAAAATCTAACAAGAGGGTTCTAACAGTACCCTCCCTTCTAAGAGGATCCTCCGGATCCCCTAGGACTTAGGCTTATCCGGAAACCTCTTGTGAAACGCTCTAACAAGTCTAGACGCAGAAACATCATCCGCCCTCACCCATGAGTTATCCTCGGGTCCATAACCCTTCCAAGCGACGAGGTACTGCAAACTCCCTCTATACCGTCTAGAATCTAGGATGCGGGAAATCTCATATTGCCCGTCCTCCACCACCAGGGGAACAGTGGCCGAGACGTCTCCATCTGAGACCTCAGCTTTTTTCAAGAGAGAAACATGAAACACCGGATTAATCTTCCAGGAGGTAGGAAGCTCCAACTTAACAGCAGATTGGTTAATAACCTGAAGCACCTTAAAGGGCCCTACAAACTTGGGACCCAATTTCTTAGACGGAATCCTCAAGCGCAGATTCTTAGAGGACAACCAAACCATGTCACCAATAGCAAACAAAACCTCTTGTCGTTTTCTATCAAAATACACTTTGGATCTTTTGTTAGCCTCCTGAAGATTACCACGCACATCAGTCCAAACTCTCTCCAAAATACCAGAAAAATTCTCCTCTTCAGGTACAGCCGATCCCAACTTGGAAAATGACCCAAAAGACGGATGTCTCCCAGTACAACAAAAAAAAGGCGAACAACCAGCAGAAGCGGATGTATGATTGTTAAGAGCAAACTCAGCAAGTGGCAGAAACTCAGACCACCCCTCTTGATTATCAGTCACAAAACAACGCAAGAACTGCTCAACATCCTGGTTTTTCCTTTCTGTCTGGCCATTAGACTCAGGATGATATCCGGAAGAAAACGACAAATGAACTCCCAACCTGTCACAAAAAGCGCGCCAAAACGAGCCACAAACTGAGGTCCCCTATCGGAAACAATGTCAGTAGGAACGCCATGTAGTCTGACTATTTCCTTGACAAAGGCCTTAGCGAGAGTCTTAGCGCAGGGCAGTTTGATGAAAGGAACCAAGTGACACATCTTGCTAAAACGGTCCACGACCACCCAGATGACAGTGAAACCCTCAGAGGGGGGAAGGTCAGTAATAAAGTCCATAGCCAAATGTGTCCAAGGTGCACTAGGGACCTCCAGAGGGCAAAGCAACCCCGCAGCAGGAGTATGTGAAGACTTAGATCTAGCACACACAGTGCATTGACGCACCCACTTAATGACTTCCTTCTGCCATCCTGGCCACCAAAAACTGCGACCCACAAGTCTCTTGGTCTCAGAGATTCCAGGATGACCTGCCAACCGAGAGTCATGACATTCAACAAACAAATCTCTCCTCAGGGTACCAGGCACAAACAACCTCCCATGCGGCGTGTTAGATGGGGCATTCTCCTGTGCTTTAAGAATCTCATCTTCCAACACGGAGTCCAAAACAGCAATAACAACCCCCTCTTGCAAGATGTTTTCCTCCTCCTCCTCAGTACCCACCATAGGAGAAAAGCTGCGAGACAAAGCATCAGCTTTAACATTTTTAGTACCTGGGATGTAAGTAGCGGTAAAATTAAATGTGAGAAAAACAGTGCCCACCTAGCCTGACGGGCATTCAAGCGTTTGGCAGCATCAAGTAGATCAGATTTTTATGATCGGTGAAGACTTGAACGGGAAATTCCTCTCCTCCAAAAAATGACGCCAGTGTTCAAATGCGAGTTTAATTGCCAACAATTCCCGATTACCGATATCATAATTTAGTTCAGACTCAGAAAATTTCTTAGAAAAAAAAGCACAGGGATGTACTCCATCCGTCTTTGCCTGAGACAACACCGCGCCGACCCCCACAGAAGAAGCATCAACCTCAACCAAAAATGGTTTAGTCACATCAGGCTGCGTAAGGATGGGAGCAGAGCTGAACCTCTCCTTTAGCAACACAAAAGCCTCAATGACCTCAGTAGTCCACTGAACCGCGTCAGCACCTTTCCTGGTGAGATCGGTCAGAGGTTTGGCAATCACAGAAAAATTTTTTATGAATTTTCTATAATAATTGGCGAACCTCAAAAACCTCTGTATTGATTTCACACCAATAGGTCTAGGCCAATCCTGCACAGCTTGCACTTTCACTGGGTCCATCTCAAAACCTTCACTGGAGACAATGTAGCCCAAAAAACTAAGTCTCTGTACAGCGAACTCACATTTTTCTAGTTTGGCAAAAAGTGAATTATCACTCAGTAACTGTAATACTTCACGCACACTCCTCCAATGAGACTCCAAATCTGATGAATAAATCAAAATGTCATCCAAATACACAACCACATTTCTGCCGATCAAAGGTCTAAGGATGTCATTAATAAGATTCTGAAAAAATGCCGGAGCACTGGAAAGCCCAAAAGGCATGACCAGATTCTCAAAATGACCCAGTGGAGTGTTAAACGCAGTCTTCCATTCATCCCCCTCCTTCATGCGCAACAAATTGTATGCCCTCGAAGATCAATTTTCGAGAACCACTTGGCCCCCACTAACTGATTAAACAAATGAGGAATCAATGGCAATGGGTAAGGATTGCGTACAGTAATCTTATTAATCTCACGAAAGTCTAGACAAGGCCGTAAACCGCCGTCCTTTTTTTTAACAAAAAAAAATCCAACCGCCACAGGAGATTTGGAAGGCCTAATGTGACCGGCGGCCAAGCTTGTCTGTATGTATTCCTCCAAAGCCTTTCTCTCAGGAATAGTCAAATTAAATAGACGACTTTTAGGAAGAGTCGCTCCAGGGACAAATTCAATTGCACAATCATAATCTCTATGAGGAGGCAATACCTGCGATTCCTTATCAGAAAAAACTTTCCAAAAATCCTGAATAGGAACAGGTAACTCCCCCTTAACTACAGCAGCAATACGCCCGTTACAACACTTGTATAACAATTAGGACTCCAGGACTTAATTTCATTGGTAGACCAATCCAGTACCGGATTGTGCAATTTTAACCAAGGTAACCCTAAAATCACCGGTGAGGGCAAATTATTCAAAACTACCAAATCCAAATTCTCTTGATGAACACCATTAATAGTAAGAGGAAATTCACAGATATGGTGAGTAACATTTTTCAAGTGAGAACCATCCACAGACACCACATTAATAGGGGAAGACAGAAGTTTGGGTTTTAATTTTAGTTTTTCCAAAAATTTCCCATCAATTACATTGAGAGTTGAACCACAATCCACAAATACCCGAAACTCCATTAATTCCTCCTCTACAGCAGTGGTAGCAGAAAGAAAGACACCTTTATTGTTTAAACAAGCTATGCGGGCAAAACTGACCTCATTTTTTTTTCTCTCTTTATTCATTCGAAGCGCACAGTTCTTAATAAAATGCTCAGATTTGCCACAATAGAAACACAAGCCCTTAGCAAATCTGCGTTATTTTTCTCGAGAGTGAGGTGTCATTGCTCCAATTTCCATCGGCTCTGCAATGTCAGTACATTCCTTCTCCAAACTTGGAGCTGACAAGGCAGATTTACTCTCATTAACCCTTGCACGCAGTCTCCTATCCACCCGTATGGCTAATTGCATAGCCTCTTGCAAGTTACCAGGTATGGGATAAGCAATCAGCAAATCTTTAACCCTTTCACTTAACCTGCAAGAAATAAACTTTTCAAAGCTGAATCGTTCCAGCCCACCTGAGTGGACCACCTTCGGAAGTGAGCACAATATTTTTCCACATTACCTGATCCCTGTCTCAAACGTCTCAATTCTGTCTCAGCTGATGAAACACGATCAGGATCGTCATATAATAACCCCAAAGCAGAAAAAAAACTATCCACTGATCTAAAGCATGGATCACTAGGCTGCAGAGAAAAGGCCCAGTCCTGAGGTTCTTTGCGCAAAAGTGACATTATGAACCCTATGCGCTGTGATTCATCACCAGAGGATCTGGGTCTCAAACGGAAATACAACAAGCAAGCATTTTTAAAAGAAAAAAAATCTTGTTGTTCACCAAAAAATAAATCAGGCAAACGTACCTTTGGCTCCACGAAATGTGCTCCAGAACAACTACTCACGTGTTGCTTTATCTCAGCCACCTCCAGAGAAAGTCCCTGCAGGCGTTGAACCAAATCCTGAACCGAGACCATGATGGAAACAGAAAATCTTTCCTTAGAGATTTTTTTTTTTTTTTTTCTTTGGGCTGGACTTACTGTTATGATCTGCTACAAGCACTAAGGAAAGGTGGGAATTCTGTCCCTACAATAGGACTGAGCTGGATCCCTACCATGTAACGGGGAACCTGATCCTGCGACCAGACCCACTAAAGTCCTCAGCTAGTCTGAACGAAGACCTATAGTTGCGAGGGAGGAATCCCTACAAGATCTAGGGACTGGGTGAAAAGGTGGACACCTCCTAACAGAAAGTGTAGCAGGGAATATAAAACAGAAAACAAATACTAAGAGATCCTAAGATCAAGCAAAACTGACAGAGTAAGGCACCTAAGCACCCGGCTAGCTTAAGAGTAGATAATACAATGAAGTCCAGCAAAGCCAGAAGGGAGGAGCCAGACTAAATAGGGTAAAAAGGTCATGTAACCAGCAAACTGAAACAAAATCTAACAAGAGGGTTCTAACAGTTCAACCCTGACTTTTGCGAAAGTTGGGTTTCGTGAAACCCGACTCGACCCGAAAAAAGGGAAAGTCGCTCATCTCTAGTCCCAAGTACTTAAGTACATCTCGATATACCATATAAAGAGGCTGTCAGACATATAAAGCTTACTAGAATAATATTAAAATTAGAGGCAAGGATGTGACATCTTATCAGTGGTAAAGGCACCACAAAAGAACCCAGGATGCTAAAACTCTAGGTTTTGACGCTTTGTAAACGATTGTACTTATTAACTCCTGCAGCAACTAGACAATAAGACGCACTTTTTAGCAAAGAAAAATCTTGCTAAAAAGTCTATGTGTGTTAAAGTCCAGAGGCAGCTTATTCTGAATGAGCAGAATGCTGACAACATCCTTCCTGATCACTGAGAGAACTGTTTTCTCTGTTCTGGGCCCACACTGATCTATCTGATCGGTGCTGTACTGGAGAGAATGAAACTGGGACCTGCAGGGATACTGCACGTCCTGTGTATCTGAAGGCCCTTTCACAGAATGTGATCAGTCACATTCTTGAAAGGAATTTCAAAATGTGATAAAGTATTCAGTGGTTGTGCTTATGTATATGTGTTTGTATATACATATATATATATCTGTTTGTGTATACATAGGGTGATGGGGGAGGATCTGTAGTGACCCTTCACGGTTGACCAAGTGATTTCCAAAATAATCCACAGGACATTGCCGGCAATTGAGAATGACCAGACGGAGACGTGTCTCTGTTTGGGAGAATCAAGGCAGATTCCTAACCCCATTTATTACATCATCTCTTTTATAGTATTAGCATACAGCTCTTAACCTATGAAAATACAGAAAGACCGGAAACTACATATATGGCCGTGTCTACGTGACATAGAAAAAAACACAATAGCACATTCATCAGAGTCTCACACAATGATACATCCAGGGTCTCATATCTTGCTCAGGCTAGAACAATCTGGTTTTATTACAGCCATGACCTTTACTCTAGTTACAGAAGAACAATTTGGCTTTATAACAAGCTATAAACTATAGCCTAGTTAAGTAACAGAATTTATCTCATAAACCGCAAGATGGAGTCACAAGAATTTGGTCCTTCACAATCCCCCCTAGATAAATTTTGTTAACTTATGTCCAGCATCAGAGGTACAGTCCCAAGCTATAAGCTCGAGGGGTACTGGTCTTCACATGTCTGATGCCATGTTACCAGCCATGTCTGTTGCAGCGTACCCATCCCCCCTGTATGCTACAATTTACGAATAAAAATTTTTGATAACGGTGGTGGAGATCTTTTGAAGGTAGCCATGCGCTTGGCTTCAACATCTTCATCAGGTAACTTCTTAAAATTGGTGTAGAGAAGAGCAGGGGTGACAACGCCTTTAGTATCATCATTAGCTGTCCTAGTGCAGAATTTCCTAATACATACAGAAATACACCAAAGAACAAGTCTTAGTATTACATATACAAGGATAAAGGCAGCGATGTGAAACAAACTTTGCAAGATTCCAGCTATCCAGCCCCCAATTCCTTTGAACCAATTGGCTGGATTAAGAAAGGAGAAGGTGTTCTGCCCACCAACTGTCCTTATTACGATCATTATCTTTATCATATTGATCTCTGAGTCTTTGAATATCTTCTAACTTTAACTTTAACTTCATAGTACTGTTAGGATCTATATAATGACAGCAAGCGGGTCCAATAATCTGACACATACCGCCTTGTGCTGCTGTTAAATAATCTAGTACTATAGTATGTTGATTAGTGACTATGATAAGTTGGTTTTGGACAGGAACAGTAGTATTAAGTAGGTCCAATATATCCCAAATTTGATCATCTAGATCGTCTGTGGCCCTAACCAATTTATCCCACACTTGTGTAATCATAGGGTAAATGAAAATAGAACTGCAACTTTATTGGCCACACTCATCAGCACTATATGTGGTCTCCCTGAAGGGCGGGGTGAGTTATCTGCAGCTCTTTTATATAATGTATGTTTAGGTATAGCCTGTGTATCCAACTGTTTATTTAGAATAACAAAGGTGGCCGGGGTCAAGCGAGTCAGAGTACAAGTACCTCTTACCCCTACTGGCAACCATTTATAAGCATACCCAGAACATATCATTAGGTAAATCCCATAGGGCTGAATGCTGCAGTACCAATCTATGAACTAAGTCTATGAATGCAGATGCATCCTGAAGCATGTACCAAGTTGGAGATTGTCCTAAAGGACTACAATAACCTACAGCAGGATTTCCACAAGTGGGGGTTCCTGGCACATATTCAGAGGACTCATTACAAGGTATATTGCCAGGAATACTAGCACAGATGTTTTTAGAACCTTGTAAAAACAGACTAGAAAATTTCCATGACGTATTATGTATCATTCTCTCTAACAATATTTGTTTGAAGGCATCAGCAGAGTGTGAAGTCACATTAAAACTAATTTGTAAACCATACGTTGGATCTTGTTCTAGATTGGTTAGACTAGTCCTATTCTTAGGTACCCAAGCCCCTCCTTTATAGGCCAAATATTGAAGGTGTGTATCGCTTCCTGAAAGGTTACCTTGCCACCAGGGGTACCCCACCCATCCCACAATAGGTATACCGACAGTAGTATTCCATAACTTAGCATTATCTGTGGCATTATTAGCGAATGTATCAGAACAGTTAGTCCAAGCAAATAACTCCTCAGGTGGGACAGGGATAGCCAAAATGGGGATGCTCGTGGCTGACAGGGGTGAATAGGTGCAGATCCAACTGTCTGCCAGAGACTGGGAAATATCCAACAAATCTCTCAGTAATTTTTCATGGTGTTGTATAAACTTATTATTCAAGGACGTTGGGGAATTTAGGCTGTCCCATGCGGTTACCAATAATAACATAGAAAATGCGAAAAACCAAAACATTGTGTCCCCTTTATTTGCTATTGGCTTGTTTAACCAGCTTGCAGTGCGATGCGTGGATCCAAGTCGGTCTTCCTTCCAGTTTCACTGACGTAGGGGTGATGAGGAGGACTTGATAGGGACCGTCATACAAGGGTTCTAGTCCGTGTTTTCTGACATGTCTTTTCACTACCACAAAATCACCAGGCTTCAAATTGTGACAAGTGTCGGTTTCTGCTGAATATGGAAGAGAAGAAGAAACTAGAGCATGGGTGTTAGCAAGATTTTTACTAAGCTGAACAACATATTGAACAGCATGGTCAGTTTCTTCTGATAACTGCTGAGGCTGGAAGTTTGCAACTGGGGGCCTGGAACCAAACAATATCTCATATGGGGACAGGCCATGTTTTGCAATAGGGGTAGTACGAATGTGGTATAGTACAATGGGTAGGAGCTCTGGCCATGGAGCCGTAGTCTCCTGCATCACTTTGGTCAATTGTCCCTTCAGTGTGCCGTTCAGCCTCTCAACTTTCCCACTGGATTGTGGATGGTATGGAGTATGGAGGGCTACAGTGGATCCAAGCATTATCAGAACCTCCTGATACACATGAGAAGAAAAAGCCGGACCTTGGTCACTTTCAATGACTTCTGGAACACCATATCTGCATATGACTTCCATCACCAGTTTCTTTGCTGTGGTCTTTGCAGTCATGTAACGGGGAATGCTTCCGGCCAACTGAAGAACATGTCGACAGCCACCAGACAATATTCATACCTACCAGACTTAGGCAACGTGATATGGTCCACCTGGAGCCTTTGGAAAGGATAGTCGGGCTTAGCAAGGTGTTTCGGAGGTACAGGTTGAAGTTGACCGGTATTGCAGGTCTGACAAATATTACATGCACGGTTGCTGTCAGGACTGTAGAAATACCTGGAGCCCAGTAGAATTTTTGCACCAGGGCTAAGGCCTGTTTTTTTCCTCGATGTATAGGTCCATGTGTCCACGTGGCAATAGCAGGGTACATCCGCTTAGGGAGACACACAAGTTGGTCCTTTTTCCAGAGACCATTGTCCATACGTGCTCCATCAGCCTTCCACTGCTTCACCTCTTCCTTTGGAGACATTCTCTGCATCGTCATTAAGCGGTCTCACGGGGTCCAACAGAAAACCTCAGTCTGTCGTAGATCATCAGGTTCTTGTAGAGTCAGCTTCTCTTGCAACTGTTTACGCTGAGAGCGTGTGGTCACCATAGTTGGTATGGTTAGTTCAACGGGCAGAAGAGCAGCGGCCTTTGCTTGCATATCTGCAAATGCGTTGTGTTATGATTTGGTAGCTGAGGAGAGCAGGCAAAAAAGGAAATACACCAGAGAGGTTGGAATCTATGGGATTGCAGTACCCTGACTAACCACCACAACTAAAGGCAGCCGTGGAGCGTACCTACGTTGGTCCTAGACGCCTCGTCACAGCCTGAGAAGCTAACTACACCTAAAGACAGAAAGAGGAAAACTATCTGCCCCGGAGCAGATCCCCAAAGAACATAGAAAGCCCCCAAACATGTAATGGCGGTTAGACAAGAGGAAAATACAGACACAGACAGAAAATAGTATGAGCAAACGTTGGGGCCCAAACTTCCTAAATAGAAAAGGATAGGAAGGACACTTACTGCAATCCCAAAAAAACCTGAAAAGTACCAACTCTACTAATTACAAAAACACCTGAGATCACATGACCTCTACCACCTAAATTAGTTCTCTGGTGTAACAAAAACTAAACAGCAGCCACTGAAAAAACTGGAAAAGGCAAATGAACAAACAACAGTGGCCGAACTAAACTGAGAGGAGCACAAGCCCCCGGAGGGGACCCGGCAGACCCCCACAGAAGTGCAGGACAAAATGCAAAAAGCAAGCACAAAAAACTAAAAGAAGAAAATGTCTTATCTGTTAGCAGAAGATGCAGGCACGAAACAGCAAGCTACAAAGTGAACAGGAATCAAAGATGAGACCAGAACAATTGATCACCGGCAACCCTGATGGGAGGGAACCTCCCTTATATAAGACCAGTCAGTAACACCTGATCGCCAATCTTCACAATCTTCGCAATCTTCACATCTTCAGTACTGTTTGTAACCACCAGAGGGAGCTTCTGCTCAGAATTCATTTCTAGCACATTCACAACAGTACCCCCCCTTGAGGAGGGGTCACCGAACCCTCATTTGAGCAACCAGGTCGGTCAGGATGAGCTCTGTGATACGCACGGATGAGTCTCCTAGCATGGATGTCCGAAGCAAACACCCAAGAATTGTCCTCCTGACCATAACCTCTCCACTTAACCAAATACTGGAGTTTCCGTCTAGAAAAACGAGAATTCAATATTTTCTCAACCACATACTCCAGATTGCCCTCAACCAAAACAGGGTCAGGAGGCACAGCCATAGGAACCACTGGCTCGACAAACCTCTTCAATAAGGACTTGTGGAACACGTTATGGATCTTAAATATCCCTGGAAGAAGTAAACGAAAGGAAACAGGATTAAGGATCTCCATGATCTTATAAGGTCCAATGAACCTAGGCTTAAACTTAGGAGATGCAACTCTCATAGGGATATTTCTTGAGGACAACCAGACCAAGTCCCCCACTTCAAACCGAGGACCATCAGTCCTATGCCGGTTGGCAAACCGCTGGGCCCTCTCCTGAGAGAGGGACAACCTCTCCACTACCTGGTCCCAAATCTGCTGCATACGCTCCACAACAGAGTCAACACCTGGACAGACAGAAGCCTCCGTCTGTCCTGAAGAAAATCGAGGGTGAAACCCAAAATTGCAGAAAAATGGAGACATCAAAGTGGCAGAGCTAGCCCTATTATTAAGAGCAAACTCAGCCAAAGGCAAAAAAGAGACCCAGTCATCCTGATCAGCAGACACAAAGCATCTTAGATAAGTCTCCAATGTCTGGTTTGTTCTCTCAGTTTGTCCATTGGTCTGAGGATGAAATGCCGAGGAGAAAGACAATTGAACACCAAGTTTAGAACAAAAAGTCCTCCAAAATCTGGAAACAAACTGGACTCCTCTGTCAGACACAATGTTCTCAGGAATGCCGTGTAACCGAACCACGTGCTGAAGGAACAAAGGCACCAATTCAGAGGAGGAAGGCAACTTAGGTAATGGCACAAGATGTATCATTTTGGAAAACCTATCACAAATCACCCAGATAACGGTCATTCTCTGAGAAACAGGGAGGTCGGAAATGAAATCCATAGAGATATGGGTCCATGGTCTCTTGGGCACAGGCAATGGCATCAACAAACCACTAGAGCGAGAGCAAGGCTTGGAGCGAGAGCAAGTCCCGCAGGACTGCACAAATTCCCTGACGTCACGAGACAAAGTAGGCCACCAAAAGGACCGACTAACCAAGTCTCTGGTACCAAAAATTCCGGGATGACCAGCCAACGCGGAACAATGAATCTCAGACATCACACTCTTTTTCCACCGGTCTGTGACAAACAATTTCCCAATAGGGCAGCGCTCGGGTTTATCCTCCTGACACCCTTCCAGAGCCAGTCTCAAATTGGGCGAGATGGCGGAAAGAACTACACCCTCTTTCAAAATAACAGCAGGATCAGACAACTCAGGAGAGTCCGCAAGGAAACTCCTCGAGAGGGTATCCGCCTTAACATTCTTAGTGCCAGGAAGAAAGGAAACCACAAAATTAAAACGTGTGAAAAACAAGGCCCACCTGGCCTGTCTAGGATTAAGTCGCTTGGCTGATTCCAGATAAACCAGATTCTTATGGTCCGTGAGGACCACCACCTGATGTTTGGCTCCCTCCAGCCAATGTCTCCACTCTTCAAAAGCCCACTTCATGGCCAATAACTCCCGATTACCCACGTCATAATTACATTCAGTTGGAGAAAATTTTCGAGAGAAAAAGGCACAAGGGTTACTTTTTAGAGGTCTCTGGATCTCTTTGGGACAAAACGGCACCTGCCCCAATTTCAGAGGCATCAACCTCCACCTGAAATGGCAGAGAAACATCAGGCTGCCGTAGAACAGGAGCATAAGTGAATCTCTGCTTAAGTTCCTGAAACGCAGAGACTGCCTCAGGAGGCCAATTCACCACATCAGAACCCTTTTTGGTCAAATCAGTCAATGGTTTAACAATAACAGAGAAATTACCAATAAATTTACGATAAAAATTGGCAAAACCCAAGAATCTTTGAAGAGCCTTTAATGAAGTAGGTTGGACCCAATCACAGATGGCCTGAACCTTGACCGGGTCCATTTCAATAGCAGATGGGGACAAAATGAATCCCAGAAATGAAATCCTCTGTACGCCAAAAAGACACTTTGATCCCTTCACATACAGAGCATTCTCTCTCAAAATCTGGAACACAGTCCGAACATGTTTCACATGAGAGTCCCAGTCATTGGAAAAAATCAAGATATCATCCAAATAAACAATCAGAAATGTATCTACAAAATCCCTGAAAATGTCATTCATGAAGGACTGGAAGACAGAAGGAGCATTAGTGAGCCCAAAGGGCATCACTAGGTACTCAAAATGCCCCTCTGGGGTATTAAATGCCGTCTTCCATTCATCCCCGTGCTTAATGCGAATAAGGTTATATGCCCCCCTGAAGTCAAGCTTGGTAAACCAAGTAGCACTTTTCACCCTGGAAAACAGGTCAGAAATCAAGGGTAACAGATATTGATATTTCACAGTGATATTGTTCAAGAGACGATAATCAATACACGGCCTTAATGAACCATCCTTTTTGGCCACAAAGAAAAAACCGGCACCCAAGGGTGAAGAGGATGGTCTGATATGACCCTTCTCCAATGACTCCTTGATATAAGACCGCATAGCGTCATGTTCAGGTACAGACAAGTTAAAAAGGTGACCTTTAGGGAATTTACTACCAGGCACTAATTCAATAGCGCAGTCATAGCTCCTATGGGGGGGCAAGGATGCAGATTTACTTTCGCTAAACACATCAGAAAAATCAGTCAAAAAGTCAGGAACATCCTGAGCCTGGGGGGAGGCAGAAAAAACAGGAGTGTTGGTATTAACACATTGGCAGCCCCAACTGGTTACAGACACAGATTTCCAATCCAAAACAGGATTATGAGACTGTAACCAAGGGAAACCCAGTACGATAATGTCATGCAGATTATACAGCACCAAAAATTTGCAACTCTCCTGATGATCAGGTTCAACCCTCATTATCACCTGAGTAGAGAACTGAGGTTTATTCTCAGCCAAAGGGGTAGAATCGATCCCCAGTAGGGGAATAGACTTCCGTAGGGGTATCAAGGGAAACCCACAACGTTTAGCAAAATCAAAATCCATCAGGTTAATAGCTGCTCCCGAATCAACGAAAGCCTGAGCAGAAAATGTGGACAGGGAGCAAATCAGGGTAACAGTCAACAAAAATTTAGTCTGAACACTACCCAAGACAACTGAGTGTGCAAAACGTCTTCCCCGCTTAGGAAAGACTGAAATAGCATGAGAGGCATCACCACAGTAGAAACATAACCCATTGCGTTTTCGAAACTCATGACGCTGTGCCCCAGAAGCCACTCTATCACACTGCATGGGTTCAGAAGCTGGTTCACAAGGCAACACTATTCCACGCATACCTCTACGCTCACGCAAACGTCTGTCAATTTGAATCGCTAATGACATAGAATCATTGAGACCAGAGGGGACAGGGAATCCCACCATAACATCCTTTACATTCTCTGACAGACCCTTCCGAAAAAGGGCTGCCAAAGCATCGTCATTCCATTTGGTCAGGACTGCCCACCTACGGAATCTCTGACAGTACAACTCAGCGTCCTCAAGCCCCAGATTTAATGCCAACAAGGCTTTTTCAGCTTGATCAGTGACATTAGGCTCATCGTACAATAACCCCAGAGCCTGAAAAAATGCATCAACATTACTCAAAACAGGATCCCCAGGTGTCAGGGAAAAAGCCCAATCCTGAGGATCGCCGCGCAGGAGAGAGATGACAATTTGAACCTGCTGTGCTGCGTTCCCTGAGGTCTTAGATTTCAAGGCAAAAAACAACTTACAGTTATTTTTGAAATTCAGAAATTTAGCTCGATCCCCTAAAAACAAATCTGGCATGGGAATCCTAGGTTCCACAACAGGCAACCTCGCAAGATAGGTAGCAATACTCCGAACCTCAGTGGCAAGCTGATCCACACAGCCAGACAACTGTGCAAACTCCATTGAGAGAAAAAAAAAATCCTCCTCAGCACCCAGAGATACAGAGGGAAAAAAAATGCAACAAACAGAAAAAAAATAAAAAATCTCTGACAACTCTGACAACTTTTTTCTTTCCACAATATTTTTCCCTTCTGTGAGTACCATATAATTTTCAGTTTGGGCCGGTGATACTGTTATGATTTGGTAGCTGAGGAGAGCAGGCAAAAAAGGAAATACACCAGAGAGGTTGGAATCTATGGGATTGCAGTACCCTGACTAACCACCACAACTAAAGGCAGCCATGGAGCGTACCTACATTGGTCCTAGACGCCTCGTCACAGCCTGAGAAGCTAACTACACCTAAAGACAGAAAGAGGAAAACTATCTGCCCCGGAGCAGATCCCCAAAGAACATAGAAAGCCCCCAAACATGTAATGGCGGTTAGACAAGAGGAAAATACAGACACAGACAGAAAATAGTATGAGCAAACGTTGGGGCCCAAACTTCCTAAATAGAAAAGGATAGGAAGGACTCTTACTGCAATCCCAAAAAACCCTGAAAAGTACCAACTCTACTAATTACAAAAACACCTGAGATCACACGACCTCTACCACCTAAATTAGTTCTCTGGTGTAACAAAAACTAAACAGCAGCCACTGAAAAAACTGGAAAAGGCAAATGAACAAACAACAGTGGCCGAACTAAACTGAGAGGAGCACAAGCCCCCGGAGGGGACCCGGCAGACCCCACAGAAGTGCAGGACAAAATGCAAAAAGCAAGCACAAAAAACTAAAAGAAGAAAATGTCTTATCTGTTAGCAGAAGATGCAGGCACGAAACAGCAAGCTACAAAGTGAACAGGAATCAAAGATGAGACCAGAACAATTGATCACCGGCAACCCTGATGGGAGGGAACCTCCCTTATATAAGACCAGTCAGTAACACCTGATCGCCAATCTTCACAATATTCATTGGATAGTTCAGTACTGTTTGTAACCACCAGAGGGAGCTTCTGCTCAGAATTCATTTCTAGCACATTCACAACAGTGTTGCCAATAGTCTGTGGACTGTTCCTAGGACCGTGCGCCTTAACTTTGATAATGGCCATCTGAGTAGGCAATTTGATCGAATCCATGAGGGTTTTAACAGCTTCAGCATTTTTCACTGGAGTTCCGGCAGTAGTAATAAACCCTCGATTGGCCCATAGAGCCCCAAAATCGTGACCAATACCAAATACATACCGTGATTATATTAGCCCGCCTGTCTTTGGCCAAAATACATGCAGTAGACAGAGCCTGAAGTTCTGCTTCTTGTCCTGACTGTGATGGCGGGAGCGCAGCTGCGTGCACTACAGTGTCCTCTGTGATAACAGCATATCTTGAACCATCCGTGTATAACAACAGATCGGGATTTGGAAGTGGATTCTCACTGACATTTGCGAAGTAGCTGTTTCTTCAGTCAGAAGTTGGGAACAATCATGTTGGAGATAATCCTCATCACTGCCATCTTTCTTGGGGACCGGCAGTAAAGTAGCGGGGTTGATTGTAGTACAGCGATGCAACTTGACAAAGTCAGGCAAAAGGAGTGAACACTGCAGCTGTAAATGTCGTTGTACAGTCAAATGTCTTGGCTGTTGGAGTGTTAGTATTGCTGCAATAAAATGCGGGGCAAAAATGTGCATTTCATGTCCAAGAATTATATCTGCAGTCTTGTCAAGCAATGAGTGAGTGGTGTGAACGGCTCTCATGCAACTTGGTGATGCTCGGGCCACGGGGTCGAGGCGGGCCGAATAATAGCCCACTGGTCGTTGCCTATTGCCATGTGATTGTGTAAGTACCCCTGCTGCGTGTCCTTCATTCTCAGACACATACAAATGGAATGGTCGAGTATAGTCTGGGATGTCCAAGGCAGGGGCGGAAGCAATAAGCCTCTTTAATTCAGAGAAGGCACGATAAAGGCTTTCCATAAAAACCGGTGATCTTTCCTTATAGTTCAATATACCGTCTTTTAAGGCATTGTAAAGGGGTTGCATTATGCGGGATGCATCCGGTATCCACTGACAACAATAAGTACATAGTCCAAGAAAACGCTGGAGTTCAGTTTCATCTGTTGGGAAAGGAAGGGAGCTGACAGCTACTTTTCTTTCTTCTGTGAGGTGTCTGACGCCCTGAAGGAGACAGTGACCCAAAAATATCACTTGACCAAGGCAGAACTGAAGTTTTGAGGCCGAAACCCGACAGTTCAGATCTGCCAGATACTTGAGGAGACTAACAGTGGCAGCAATGGCTTCCTGCTCCGTCCATGCACACAACAAAAGATCATCCACATACTGGAGCAGCGTGACATGGGGGTGGTCCAATTGCCAGGGTAAAAGACAGTCGCCCATATTTTTTGCAAACTGATTGGGACTGTTTTTGGCCCCTTGTGGCAGAACTGTCCACATCAATTGTCGTCCCTGATAAGTGAATGCAAACAGAAACTAGCAATCTGGGTGTAATGGAATGCTGAAGAAGGCATTGGCAAGGTCGATGACTGTGAACCAAGCAGCATCCTGAGATATCTGGGACAAAAGAGTATGTGGATTAGGCACCACCAGAGTTTCTAGAACAGTAGCTGCATTAACTGCAGGTAGATCTTCTACCAGACAGTACACAGGGGGTTGGCCGGGTGGGGTCTTTTTCTTAAAGGGAAACAAGGGCGTTTTACATGGGGAAACACAGGGTACCAGGGCACCATTATCGAGTTAAGTTTGTATTTGTCCCTTAAGGCCCCGCTCCTGATCATGTTTCAAAGGATATTGATGGACTTTGGGAAAAGGGGCGCCAGGTTTGAGAAACACTTTTACTGGTTCTACAGGCATTTTCCCTATATCATCTGGCCCTTTTGACCAAAGTTTAGATGGTATCTCTGAGAGATATGGGGCAAGTCGTTGATCCTCAGGCACAATCGGGGGAGGGTCTGGGTCTATCAGGGCCATCATAACCGTAGGAAGGGCATGTAAAATACAGATTTCCTAGCTATCTTCATCTGCATAAGGGTTATATAACGTAAGAACCATCTGACCATCATCTTGGAATTGTATTCTGGAGCGGAACTGTGATAATAAATCTGCGCCAAGTAAATTTACTGGACATATGGGAGAGATTACTAACTGAGCAGTAACTTCAGGGAAAGGTCCCACAGGGATGGGTTTTGTAAGAGTATGTTTATTGGGTCGGCCATCTACTCTGATTAAAACAAGCTCTTGATCTGAGAATTGAATAGGGATATCCATAGGTACATCTGATGACTTGATTGAGGAATTGGCCGCCCCAGTGTCTACCATGAACTTGACAAGGGTGTCCCCTACAGGAAGCGTGACAGATGAGCATGCCCCAGATTTGGTGGAGGACATTGTGATGGCAGACCCTGGTTGGCCACCCCTTCAGTATGGGCGATTATCAGGATTTTGGGGCTGTCTGTAACCGGGGTATCCTCTAGGATTCCCAGTATTTAGGTTACGATTGGAAGGGGGAACTTGAGGGTAGCATCTATCAGCGGGGGTGTGACAATCTCTCTGAAAGTGACCGGGTCGGCCACAGCACCAGCATTGCAGATGAGAATTGGCGTGGCGGGGCTGGGGAGCATAGTTCTCAATCATAGGATTGGAATGGATAGTGGAGTAAGGGGTTAAGTTTGTGTATTGTTGGAGGGCGGGAGCTGGAGTCTGCTGTGTGGGCCACTGATAAGGAACAAGCTGTGTGCTTGCAGCTGGGGTGGGGACTAGAACTGCTGCAGCTGCTGGTTTGCTTTTTGATTTTCCTGCTGATGCAGAGTGGGCTAAATTCTTCTGAAAACTTTTTATTACTCTCAGTCACTTTCTCAGTTCTTTCTTGCATCACAAAACATCCAATCTTTGTCGTAGCAGACAGCTTTCCTTTTTCAATATAACCATAACAGAAACAACCAGAATTCACTTCCTCTTCTACCTTAATATAACCTTCATCACACAATTCATGTGCAAAGCCATGGGATTTTTCAGCGTCTTTAAGCAAACCATCATCAACCTTCCTTTGTTCTTCCTAACACCTTCGTCCATAGTGTAGGCTGTAGCCTCCCGCCCTCAGGAAATCCCATAATCGATAATATTTTTCTTGCATTCCTGACAGATTTCTTTCCCCATCTCTGAACCATAAGACTAACAGTATCCGATCCATCACACAAATCCAAACTCTTCTTTTTCCTCCACGGAAACATGATACTCCTTTAGAGCTAAATATCCTTACTTCAGTTGTGCACAGTACTGGAGCGGCCGTAAAGTCTGTTCCACCTGGTCTATCCCCCACAGGGATGACCCCAAAATTCCAACGCGGTACTCAGTGAAAGGAGGAGGGCGTCTGTTAGGGTCTGTGGAACGCACCTAATAAATAATATAGAGAGGTGCGTTCAAAGCCCATGGTCCACCGTGCAGGCAGTGCCTACTGCTAGTAAGATGGCATAAGTAGCAAACTCTGTTATCCCGCAGAGTCGCTAAAATAAACGCCGTGGCAGTTAGTGCGAACTCTGTTAATCCACAGAGCCGCTAGCGGGAATGCCACAGCACTATATGTGATAAGTGCGAACTCACTTAGCTTCAGTGAGCCGCAAAGTAACACGCTAGGGCGCTGACTAGCGTTTTAAAGCAAACCCTGTTGTGTCAGAGCCGCTGAAAAACCTTACTGTGTCCAGGTACACATTTAAACTGCTGTGCGGATTGCAGTCCGTGATCATGCAGTCAGCAATGCAAACAAGCAGCTCCTCACCGGAGTAGCCGGTATTCTAGAGGCTATTTCAGCCAAGCCCTGAACACGTGCATACAAAACTCCTCACCGAAGGTGCCGGTATTCTAGGGGCTTATTTCAGCCGAGCCCTAACCACATGTGTGCACCACACGATTGTCGCGCTCCCACAGCGTTGCCCACTCCAACGCTCTGCCCGACAGAAGAGCTATCACAAAGCCCACTTGTGCCAGATACGTGGGGAAACGTGCAGCCAGAAGCTCGAGGTGTATGAAGTACTGACTCACGAATCCCCGACATTGCTTGCTGTCACCAGCAAACTTGTCTGGAAGCGGGTGGTGGGACATTGTAGGGGCAGAGGACAAACTGGCTGCAGCTACGCTAGCAGCCTGAACAGCGACTGCAGTAGCATCCACAGCTGAGGTTGTGCGCTCAAGAGCCGCCAACCTACCCTCCAGCTGCTGGATGTACAGCTGTAAATGCTGTTCATCCGCCATTTTACTAGCCAGACCCTGGCGCTAGTATTATGTTAGGGTCTGCGGATCACACCTAATAAATAGGTCCACGGGGTCCACCGTGCAGGCAGAGCCTGCTTTGTTATGAATGTGCTAGAGATGGTTTCTGAGCAGAGGCTCCCTCTGGTGGTTACAGACAGTACTGAACCTTTCAGCGAGGAGTGGCAATCAGGGATCACGGACTGGTCTGATATAAGGAGGTTCCCTCCCATGATGGTTGCCGGTGATCAATTGTTCTTGTCTCAATTGTGGTTCCTGGTTCATTTGGAAGTTTGCTGGAGTCTTGCCTGCATCTCCTGCTTTCAGATAAGATATTTTTTGCTTTTCTTTTTGTGCTTGCTTTTTGCATTGTTTTTTGCACGTTTGTGGAAGTCAGCCAGGTCCCCGCCTGGGGCCTGAGCTCCTCACAGTTTATCTGCAGCCACTGTTATTGGCTCATTTGCGTTTTCCTGTTTTTTCAGCGGCTGCAGCTCGGTTTTTGTTCACACTGAGATCTGATTTAGTGGGTGGCAAGATCGTGTGATCTCAGTATTTTTGTAATCAGAATTGTTGGATTTTTGTAGAGTTTTCTGGGTTGCAGAAAGTAATCTCTCCTGTCCTATCCTATTTAGTCAGCTTGTGGCCCCAGCGTTTGCTCAGTCTATTTTCTGCCTATGTTTGTATTTTCATCTTGTCTAACCGCCATTATATGTTTGGGGGCTTCCTATTTTCTTTGGGGATCTGCTTCGGGGCAGATAGCTTTCATCTTTCTGCCTTTAGGTGTAGTTATCTCTCAGGCTGTGACGAGGCGTCTGGGATCAACGTAGGAACGCTTCACGGCTACCTCTAGTTGTGTCGTTAGTTTAGGAATCTGCAACCCATCAGTTACCAACATCTCAGGTGTTCGGCTGCCCTGCTGTTGTTCCTGTCCTCCTCAGCTACCAAAGCATAACAGTATCACCGGCCATAACTGAAAATTATATGATACTTACAGAAGGGAAAAATAGTGTGGAAAGAAAAAAGTTGTCAGAGTTGTCAGAGATTTTTTTTTTTTCTGTCTGTTGCATTTTTTCACTCTTTTTCTCTGGGTGCTGAGGAGGATTTTTTTTTTTTCTCTCAATGGAGTTTGCACAGTTGTCAGGCCGTGTGGATCAGCTTGCCACTGAGGTTCGGAGTATTGCTACCTATCTTGCTGGGTTGCCGGTTGTGGAACCTAGGGTTCCTGTTGTGAATGGACTTGAAATAAGTTCTGAGCAGAGGCTCCCTCTGGTGGTTACAAGCGGTACTGGACTGTCCAGTGAAGATTGTGAGGATTGGGAATCAGGTGTTACTGACTGGTCTTATATAAGGGAGTCCCTTCCCATCAGGGTTGCCGGTGATCAATTGTTCTGGTCTCAATCCTTGATTTCTGTTTCCCTTGTAGCCTGCTGTGTCGTGTCTGCATCTCCTGCTAACAGATAAGACATTTTCTTCTTTTTGTTTTTGTGCTTGATTTTTGCATTTTGTCCTGCACTTCTGTGGGGGCCTTCTGGGTCCCCTCCGGGGGCTTTTGCCCTCTCAGTTTAGTTCAGCCACTGATGTTTGTACATTTGCTTTTTCCAGTTTTTTCAGTGGCTGCTGTTTTGATTTTGTTACACCAGAGAACTAATTTAGGTGGTAGAGGTCGTGTGATCTCAGGTGTTTTTGAAATTAGTAGAGTTGGTGCTTTTCAGGGTTTTTTGGGATTGCAGTAAGTGCCCTTCCTATCCTTTTCTATTTAGGTAGTTTGGGCCCCAACGTTTGCTCATACTATTTTCTGTCTGTGTCAGTATTTCTTCTTGTCTAACCGCCATTACATGTTTGGGGGCTTTCTATGTTCTTTGGGGATCTGCTCCGGGGAAGATAGCTTTCCTCTTTCTATCTTTAGGTGTAGTTAGTTTCTCAGGCTGTGACGAGGCGTCCAGGACCAACGTAGGAACGCTCCACGGCTGCCTCTAGTTGTGGTGGTTAGTCAGGGTACTGCAATCTCATAGTTTCCAACTGCTCTGGTGTATTGCCTTTTTTTCCTGCACTCCTCAGCTACCGAAACATAACAGATTCCCATGCCAGATTTGTTTTTGGGGGATCGGGCTAAATTTCTGAATTTCAAAAATAACTGGAAGTTGTTTTTTGCCTTAAAGTCTAAGTCCTCAGGTAATGCAGCACAGCAGGTTGAAATTGTCATCTCTCTCCTGCGCGGCGATCCTCAGGATTGGGCTTTTTCCCTGACACCTGGGGATCCTGTTTTGAATGATGCAGTTTTTCTGGCTCTGGGGTTATTGTACGATGAACCTAATGTCACTGATCAACTGAAAAAACCTTGTTGGCATTAAATCAGGGTCTTGAAGATGCTGAGTTGTACTGTCAGAAATTCCGAAAGTGGGCAGTCCTGACCAAATGGAATGATTGTTGTGAATGTTTTGTAAATGAACTCTGAGCAGAAGCTCCTCTGGTGGTTACAAACAATACTGAACCATTCAATGAGGATTGCCAATCAGGAGTTACAGACTGGTCTAATATAAGGGAGGTTCCCTCCCATCATGGTTGCCGGTGATCAATTGTTCTTATCTCAACTGTGGTTCCTGGTTCACTTGGAAGCTTGCTGAGTCTTGCCTCTTCTTCTGCTTTCAGATAAGATATTTTCTATTTTTGTTTTTGTGCTTACCATTTGCATATTTCTCTGCATTTCTGTGAGGTTTGCCAGGTTCCCCCCCCGGGGGGCTTGGGCTCCTCTCAGTTTCGCTGGAGCCATTGTTATTTGTTCATTTGCCTTTTCCAGTTTTTTCAGTGGCTGCGGCTTAGTTTTGTTACACCAGAGAACTGATTTAGGTGGTAGAGGTCGTGTGATCTCAGGTGTTTTTGCAATCAGTAGCGTTGGCATTTTTTAGGGTTTTTTTGGATTGCAGTGAGTATCCTTTCTATCCTTTTCTGTCTAGGCAGATTGGGCCCCAGCGTGTGCTCATACTATTTTCTGTCTGTGTCTGTATTTCCTCTTGTCTAACCGCCATTACATGTTTGGGGGCTTCCTATGTTCTTTGGGGATCTGCTCCGGGGCAAATAGCTTTCCTCTTTCTATCTTTAGGTGTAGTTAATCTCTCAGGCTGTGACGAGGCGTCTAGGACCAACGTAGGAACGCTCCACGGCTGCCTTTAGTTGTGGTGGTTAGTCAGGGTACTGCAATCCAATAGATTCCAACCTCTCTGGTGTATTGTCGTTTTTGCCTGCTCTCCTCAGCTACCAAAACATAACAGTATCACCGGCCAAACTGAAAATTGTATGGTACTCACAGAAGGGAAAAATAGTGTGGAAAGAAAAAAGTTGTCAGAGTTGTCAGAGATTTTTTTTTTTCTGTTTCTTGCATTTTTTCCCTCTTTTTCTCTGGGTGCTGAGGAGGATTTTTTTTTTCTCTCAATGGAGCTTGCACAGCTGTCTGACCGTGTGGATCAGCTTGCCACTGAGGTTCGGAGTATTGCTGTCTATCTTGCTGGGTTGCCGGTTGTGGAACCTAGGATTCCCATGCCAGATTTGTTTTTGGGAGATCGGGCCAAATTTCTGAATTTCAAAAAAAACTGTAAGTTGTTTTTTTGCCTTAAAATCTAAGTCCTCAGGGAACGCAGCACAAAAGGTTCAAATTGTCATCTCTCTCCTGCGCGGCGATCCTCAGGATTGGGCTTTTTCCCTGACACCTGGGGACCCTGTTTTGAGTGATGTTTATGCATTTTTTCTGGCTCTGGGGTTATTGTACGATGAGCCTAATGTCACTGATCAAGCTGAAAGAACCTTGTTGGAATTAAATCAGGGGCTTAAGGACGCTGAGTTGTACTGTCAGAAATTCCGAAAATGGGCAGTCCTAACCAAATGGAATGATGATGCTTTGGCAGCCCTTTTTCGGAAGGGGCTGTCAGAGAATGTAAAAGATGTTATGGTGGGTTTCCCTGCTCCCTCTGGTCTCATTGATTCTATGTCATTAGCGATTCAAATTGACAGACGTTTGCGTGAGCGTAGAGGTATGCGTGGAATAGTGTTGCCTTGTGAGCCAGCTTCTGAACCTATGCAGTGTGATAGAGTGGCTTCTGGGGCACAGTGTCATGAGTTTCGAAAACGCAATGGGTTATGTTTCTGTTGTGGTGACGCCTCTCATGCTATTTCTGTCTGCCCTAAGCGGGGAAGACGTTTTGCACGCTCAATTGTCTTGGGTAGTGTTCAGACTAAATTTTTGTTGACTGTTACCCTGATTTGCTCCCTGTCCACATTTTCTGCTAAGGCTTTTGTTGATTCGGGAGCAGCTATTAACCTGATGGATTTTGATTTTGCCAAACGTTGTGGGTTTCCCTTCATACCCCTACGGAAGTCTATTCCCCTACTGGGGATTGATTCTACCCCTTTGGCTGAGAATAAACCCCAGTTTTCTACTCAGGTGATAATGAGGGTTGAACCTGATCATCAGGAGAGTTGCAAATTTTTGGTACTGTATAATCTGCATGACATTATTGTACTAGGTTTCCCTTGGTTACAGTCTCATAATTCTGTTTTGGATTGGAGATCTGTGTCTGTAACCAGTTGGGGTTGCCAATGTGTTAATGCCAACACTCCTGTTTTTTCTGCCTCTCCCAGTCTCAGGATGTTCCTGACTTTTTGACTGATTTTTCTGATGTGTTTAGCGAAAGTAAATCTGCATCCTTGCCCCCCCCATAGGAGCTATGACTGCGCTATTGAATTAGTGCCTGGTAGTAAATTTCCTAAAGGTCGCCTTTTTAACTTGTCTGTACCTGAACATGACGCTATGCGGTCTTATATCAAGGAGTCATTGGAGAAGGGTCATATCAGACCATCCTCTTCACCCTTGGGTGCCGGTTTTTTCTTTGTGGCCAAAAAGGATGGTTCATTAAGGCCGTATATTGATTAACGTCTCTTGAACAAGATCACTATGAAATATCAATATCCGTTACCCTTGATTTCTGACCTGTTTTCCAGGGTGAAAAGTGCTAGTTGGTTTACCAAGCTTGACCTCAGGGGGGCGTATAACCTTATTCGCATTAAGCACGGGGATGAATGGAAGACGGCGTTTAATACCCCAGAGGGGCATTTTGAGTACCTAGTGATGCCCTTTGTCTTCCAGTCCTTCATGAATAACATTTTCAGGGATTTTGTGGATAAATTTCTGATTGTTTATTTGGATGATATCTTGATTTTTTCCAATGACTGGGACTCTCATGTGAATCATGTTCGGACTGTGTTCCAGATTTTGAGAGAGAATGCTCTGTATGTGAAGGGATTAAAGTGTATTTTTGGTGTACAGAGGATCTTGTTTCTGGGATTCATTTTGTCTCCATCTGTTATTGAAATGGACCCGGTCAAGGTTCAGGCCATCTGTGATTGAGTCCAACCTACTTCATTAAAGGCTCTTCAGAGATTCTTGGGTTTTGCCAATTTTTATCGTAAATTTATTGGTAATTTCTCTGTTATTGTTAAACCATTGACTGATTTGACCAAAAAGGGTTCTGATGTGGTGAATTGGCCTCCTGAGGCAGTCTCTGCATTTCAGGAACTTAAGCAGAGATTCACTTCTGCTCCTGTTCTACGGCAGCCTGATGTTTCTCTGCCATTTCAGGTGGAGGTTGATGCCTCTAAAATTGGGGCAGGTGCCGTTTTGTCCCAAAGAGATCCTGAGACCTCTAAAAGTAACCCTTGTGCCTTTTTCTCTCGAAAATTTTCTCCAACTGAACGTAATTATGACGTGGGTAATCGGGAGTTATTGGCCATGAAGTGGGCTTTTGAAGAGTGGAGACATTGGCTGGAGGGAGCCAAACATCAGGTGGTAGTCCTCACGGACCATAAGAATCTGGTTTATCTGGAATCAGCCAAGCAACTTAATCCTAGGTGGGCCTGTTTTTCACACGTTTTAATTTTGTGGTTTCCTTTCTTCCTGGCACTAAGAATGTTAAGGCGGATGCCCTCTCGAGGAGTTTCCTTGCGGACTCTCATGAGTTATCTGATCCTGCTGTTATTTTGAAAGAGGGTGTAGTTCTTTCCGCCATCTCACCCAATTTGAGACTGGCTCTGGAAGGGTGTCAGGAGGATGAACCTGAGCGCTGCCCTATTGGGAAATTGTTTGTCCCAGACCAGTGGAAGAAGAGTGTGATGTCTGAGATTCATTGTTCCGCGTTGGCCGGTCATCCCGGAATTTTTGATACCAGAGACTTGGTGAGTCAGTCCTTTTGGTGGCCTACTTTGTCTCGTGACGTCAGGGAGTTTGTGCAGTCCTGTGGGACTTGCTCTCGCTCCAAGCCTTGCTCTCGCTCTAGTGGTTTGTTGATGCCATTGCCTGTGCCCAAGAGACCATGGACCCATATCTCTATGGATTTCATTTCCGACCTCCCTGTTGCTCAGAGAATGACCGTTATCTGGGTGATTTGTGATAGGTTTTCCAAGATGATACATCTTGTGCCATTACGTAAGTTGCCTTTCTCCTCCGAATTGGTGCCTTTGTTCCTTCAGCATGTGGTTCGGTTACACGGCATTCCTGAGAACATTGTGTCTGACTGAGAAGTCCAGTTTGTTTCCAGATTTTGGAGGACTTTTTGTTCTAAACTTGGTGTTCAATTGTCTTTCTCCTCTGCTTTTCATCCTCAGACCAATGGACAAACTGAGAGAACAAACCAGACATTGGAGACTTATCTGAGATGCTTTGTGTCTGCTGATCAAGATGACTGGGTCTCTTTTTTGCCTTTGGCTGAGTTTGCACTTAATAATAGGGCAAGCTCTGCCACTTTGATGTCTCCATTTTTCTGCAATTTTGGGTTTCACCCTCGATTTTCTTCGGGACAGACGGAGGCTTCTGTCTGTCCGGGTGTTGACTCTGTTGTGGAGCGAATGCAGCAGATTTGGGACCAGGTAGTGGAGAGGTTGTCTCTCTCTCAGGAGAAGGCTCAGTCTATTTTCTGCCTATGTTTGTATTTTCATCTTGTCTAACCGCCATTATATGTTTGGGGGCTTCCTATTTTCTTTGGGGATCTGCTCCGGGGCAGATAGCTTTTATATTTCTACCTTTAGGTGTAGTTATCTCTCAGGCTGTGTCGAGGCGTCTAGGATCAACGTAGGAATGCTCCACGGCTACCTCTAGTTGTGTCGTTAGTTTAGGAATCTGCAACCCATCAGTTACCAACATCTCAGGTGTTCGGCTGCCCTGCTGTTGTTCCTGTCCTCCTCAGCTACCGAAACATAACACTGCTGCTAGTAAGATGGCGTAAGTAGCGAACTCTGTTATCCCGCAGAGTCGCTAAAATAAACGCCGTAGCGCGCTGTGGCAGTTAGTGCGAACTCTGTTAATCCACAGAACCGCTAGTGGGAATGCCACAGGGCTATATGCGATAAGTGCGAACTCACTTAGCTTCAGTGAGCCGCAAAGTAAAATGCTAGGGTGCTGACTAGCGCTTTAAAGCAAACCCTGTTGCGTCACAGAGCCGCTGAGAAACCTTACTGCGTCCAGGTACACAGTTAACTGCTGTGCGGATAGCAGTCCGTGATCATGCAGTCAGCAACGCAAACTTGCAGCTCCTCACCGGAGTAGCCAGTATTCTAGAGGCTATTTCAGACAAGCCCTGAACACGTGAATACAAAACTCCTCACCGGAGGTGACGGTATTCTAGGGGCTTATTTCAGCCGAGCCCTAACCACATGCGTGCATGATCACACTGGTGCAAAGCACATAACACAATTGATACTAGCGCGCGGCTGTGCGATCAGGACAACCTTTTATAGCAGCCACGAGTAGAAGACCTTCCAGAAAGGACCAATAGAAAGCTGCTTCAGATCACAAACAGCTACAGGACCTTCCTGGAGGACCAACAGGAGTCGTAGCTGTATCTGAGCATGTGACCCTGATCTCCAATGGGAGATCTTGCCATGAGCATGCTCAGAAGAAGAAGAAACAGAGGACTTAGTCCCAAATCTGCCTGCTCCATCACTGGTTATAACCGAAGATCCAGGAGAGGCAGCAGCAAGTCTTTGCACAGTATTAGACCAGGCAAGACGCTGGGACCGATGTCTCTGCTGCCGGAGACGGATGGGGGACCGCAGCGGGAATGGCTCGAGATTCCCCTTGTGCAGCATTGGGAACTCGAACCCTAACAGCGTCTTAGACTATCCCTCCAGACACCACTGGTTATATATATATATTCCTGAGTTACGTATCTTACCCAATCTTCGATCACCTCACCACGCCTGATTCTAACAGTGATCAGGATTTCAGGATATTTTGACTAAAAAGAGAGTTACAATCACTGGTCAATCCGGGTGTCCGTCCCTTATGAGGTACGGTTCGAACACTGGGCCCTCAACGGAACTACACCTCTATATGATTCCACCCGAGAATCACCCCACCATTGGGGACAAACCTCAGATCCTCTTTGCAGCAACAAACACAGGAAAACCACACCAAATGGTCAGTCTGAACAGTATTACTGCCAACTTACAGTGGTTGTCGTGGGGGATGATCAGTCCCAATTTTCCAGTGCCAGTGTCCGGTCCGAGGTTCCTTTGTCTTGCTGTCCTCCGGGGCAGAGGCATCCCTATTTGGGGGTCCCACGTTGGGCACCAAGTTGATGGGGGAGGATCTGGAGTGACCCTTCACGGTTCACCAAGTAATTTAAAAAATAATCCACAGGACATTGCCGGCAATTGAGAATGACCAGACAGAAACGTGTCTCTGTTTGGGAGAATCAAGGCAGATTCCTAACCCCATTTATTATATCATCTCTTTTATAGTATTAGCATACAGCTCTTAACCTATGAAACTACAGAAAGACCGGAAACTACATATATGGCCGTGTATACGTAACATAGAAAAAAACACAATAGCACATTCATCAGAGTCTCAAACAATGATATATCCCAGGGTTTCATATCTTATTCAGGCTAGAACAATCTGGCTTTATTACAGCCATGACCTTTACTCTAGTTACAGAAGAACAATTTGGCTTTATAACAGCTATAAACTATAGCCTAGTTAAGTAACAGAATTTATCTCACTCATAAACCACAAGATAGAGTCGCAAGAATTTGGTCCTTCACAAGGGGAGCTGTATTTATGAGGTTTTTGTGTGTGAATGGAGGAAAGCTATGTGCATGTGTGTAGCAAACAGTGTAGGTATTTATTTATTTTACTCATTTATATAGTGCCATTAATTCCACAGCGCTTTACAGAAATTATTGGCACTGTCCCCGATGGGTTTCACAATTCAAATTCCTTATTATTATGTCTTTGGAATGTGGGAGGAAACCCATGCAAAAACAGGGAGAACATACAAACTCCTTGCAGATGTTGTTACTCATTTACATAGCGCCATTAATTCCACAGCGCTTTACAGATATTATTGGTACTGTCCCAGATGGTGCTCACAATCTGAATTCCCTATCAGTATGTCTTTCGAATGTGGGAGGAAACCCACGCAAACACGGGGAGAACATACAAACTCCTTGCAGATGTTGTTACTCATTTATATAGCGCCATTAATTCCACAGCACTTTACAGACATTATTGGTACTGTCCCCGATGGGGCTCACAAT